>VOPJ01012652.1:0-18987 GCA_014673585.1 Semibalanus balanoides
TTGCATTGGCCGACATAGGGAACTGTTTCATATTTCACAGCCACAAAAATCACAATTTTGGCAAAACAGCACTAGTAAAATGTTGACGGTGGGCTAAAATTTGAGGGGTGGCAATGCCACCCCTGTGTCACGGCAGGCCGCAGGGTCAGGGGTCTGCCACCCCTGCCCCTATGGTGGCGCCGCCACTGGCCATAATTGACTATGGGCCGTGGTTTGGAGAAATCGGAATCCGTCGCTGAATAAGTCGCTGAATAGTGAATAAGTCGCTAACTTCACGGACGTTTGCTCTTTGAATGTTCAGATTTTCTCCTATATTTTGATTATGATCGATCTTCGCCATTTATCCTGGATGTATTAATTGACAATAACCAACTGTTCGTAAAATATGACTTAAGTTTTTTGTCTTGATATTCACTCAGTTGATGATAATTATTTCGTTGAGCTCCCACTGATACTCCGACTTCCAACATTCCATCAGGGACCCAGTCGTCCCTTATCACCCCCCGAGTCGCCAACAGGGATAATCATGGATCGGTTGCAGCCATGGGTGCCCACTCAATTCTTCCGATTTTCTGGGTTGGGTATGCATTTTTTGACTTTTCATGGGCAATGGGTGGGCATGGGTAATGGGTATGACAATTTTGGTATAATGTCGCTAAGCGTTATTTTTTACCAGATGTCTAACCAGTTAAATATATTTTTTAATGATATTGGACACTTTAACAATAGACTTTGGCAGTTTTATGACAACAATAAAACGTGGTAAGTAATAGGGGAGTAACATTTTTTAAATCATGTATGATCCTAAATCTGATCCAATATGATAATGTTGACCGCAAAGTGTTCGATAAGTCCAAATCAACAGCAACGCACAGGTGCCAGATAGTATTTCTCGTTAACAGTATGAAAGTCAACATGCTAGGGTAATAGTTGCAAATTTTGTGAAAATAATTATCTGCCTTATCTGAATGGGCCCCAATGGGCATGGGTCTCAATATTATGAATTTGAATGGGTCTGGGCTTGGTGTTTATGGGCTTTGGCTGGGCTGGGCTTGGGGTTTGGGCACCCATGATAGTCTCTGGTCGCCAGACGGTCCGATGTCCAGACGGGCGGAGGCGGGCGACCGAGCCGGGAGGGTTTCGGCCGGCCCATTCAGCCCATTCATTACGGAATCTACCGCACATGTGTTGTTCATCAGGCGAAGATAACGGACGGCTCGGGTTCCACGGAGGGGGACGTGACTGCGTTATTTGACACTGTCAAGGCTTGCAGCTCGTCTTTCGTCGGCTCGAACGTGGAGACGCTGATTCTACCCACTTCACCCAAGACAATTAAAATACTAACTTACCAACAAATCACAAATACATATGCGAACAACCCATGCCATTTTACATGGCTATGAAATTTTACCACAATGACAAGGAGAGCCTGGTTAGTGATTGACCGGGCATGAAACTGTCATCCCTTGCTTGACAGCAGACTTGTAAATGACTCAGAGTTGAGTCATGAGTTGACTCATGAGTCAGACATTTTTGGATGAGTCATGAGTGAGTCGACTCAATTTGTAAAAAAGCGGCACTGAGTCAAAGTCGAGTTTGATCAATTGTTGAAACAGCAACTTGAGTCAAGAGTTGAAGTCAGTTTCTTCTGTTGTTTGAGTCGACTTGAACGACCAAACAAAATGTGAGCAGCAACAGGGACAAGCCATAGGGGGTACTGGGGCGCCCCCTTCAAACCTGATCTAACCAAATTTTATCAACTTGGATAGAAATGTCGATTTGTCTGACACCCTCCCCCCAGGGTCAACATCAAGTAATAAATGAAACTTGTGATGATTCAAACCTGAGTCACTCTATTGTTTTTTTTTTTAGTCGAGTCCGAATCAATTTTTAAAACTTGCACTTGAGTCATAAAGTTTGAGTCGACTCAAATATGACGTCAGTTACAAGTCTGCTTGACTAGATTCAGAATCGGGGCCGGAAGGTTCCGGCGGGAAAGCCTTGCTACCTGAGCATTTGAGCCAACCCTGGAAACAAAGCAGTAAGATAATAGCTCCACAGCCATCGCAGGTCTTCAGGCAGTTGGCGAGGCAGAAGGGCACCTCGCTGTACTGGTGTTCCGTGCTGACATTGCTCTCGGCTCCGCTCCGCCGCAGGGCCGCGTCACTGGCCGGGATTCTGAGCGTCCTGCGGGTTCAGCCGACTCTGACAGTCCGACGTCTCGGCATCAGCATCGCAGGACGAGGAACTCACAGCGCGCAGCCCGGGCAGGCGTTACGAGCAGCATAGCTGATACCTGCCCCAGCTGAGGGTCCAGCACCTCCGGCCGGCTCCGGCTGAGGGTCCAGCACCTCAGCCGGCCCCAGGCTGAGGGTCCCAGCACCCCGGCTGGCTCCGGCTGAGGGTCCAGCACCCCGACCAGCTCTGACTGAGGGTCCAGCACCTCGGCCGGCTCCAACTGAGGGTCCAGCACCCCGGCTGGCCCCGTCTGAGGGCCCAGCACCCCGGGATGTCCATGCACGGCGATTATGCAGGCTGGATAGTCGAAGCCGGTGCAGATGGGCTCGTCTCCCGGCGTGGGAAGAGACGCCTCCGACTCTGGTGGGGCCGGATGACCAAGCCACGCACCCATCGCTGTCCAGGTGACCACTGACTGCTGATCAGGTGACCGCTGACCGCTGTCCAGGTGACCGCTGACTGCTGATCAGGTGACCGCTGACCGCTGATCAGGTGACCGCTGACCGCTATCCAGGAGACCGCTGACCGCTAATCGCTGACCGCTGTCCAGGTGACCACTGACTGCTGATCAGGTGACCGCTGACCGCTGATCAGGTGACCGCTGACCGCTGATCAGGTGACCGCTGACCGCTGATCAGGTGACCGCTAATCGCTGACCGCTGTCCATCAGGAGACCGCTGACCGCTGATCAGGTGACCGCTAATCGGTGACCCGCTGACCGCTGTCCAGTGACCACTGACCGCTGATCAGGTGACCGCTGAATGCTGTCCAGGAGACTGCTGACCGCTGATCAGGTGACCGCTGATCAGGTGACCGCTAATCGCTGACCGCTGTCCAGGAGACCGCTGACCAGTGACCACTGTCCGTCCCATCCGGAGCTCGGCCACTGTCAGACGCGACTGCCACTGACTCCAGCCTCCGCACTGCCCCCGGCTCCGGTAATCTCCGCCGTCCCTCCGCACTGCCCGCGGCTCCGGTTATCTCCGCCGTCCCTCCGCAGTCCGCACTGCCCGCGGCTCCGGTCCCCCGGCACGCAGCAGTCGTTGGCGGACCCGACTTTGAACCCTTTCCCGGCGTCTCGCGGGGAGCCTTATCGCGCCGTGCGCGCTTGTTTCACCTGCTGGATCCAATCGACGCCACACCGCACACGCTAACCACTGGCGTGATCCAGGGAGGGTGAAACAAGGGCCATGGCTCCCCCCCAACACTCGGAAGGGGGCCAACTCTCTTTGGCCTCAAAACGTCAACAATTTATCGTAAAATGACTTTGCAAATGCTCAAAATTCCAGCTATCTACAGTAAAAGCTGACAAATTCGAGCCGCTTCGCGCCCATGAATACGATGGTTATTACTTTATAACCAACATTTATTTTTAAAATGAAAGAAATAAAAATCATAATGTCTGGCAGAAGCGCTTCCCTTGGCAGTAAATTACTTCCCCAGGGCCCACTCCCTCATCAACTTTTAGGCGTGGCTAGTCTGCGACTCCGAAAAAGGCGACACGAAGATGCAAAGACGCGAACATCGGCCCCCGAACCTCTCCGGGTGCCCCAAACTGCTAGACTCCGAAGATCAATAATAGTGGGGACCGCCGGACCAATCTCCCCGACCATATCCCCAAACTCCCCAGATACCAACTACAATAGGACCATTTGATGCGTGTAAAGAAGGCGTACTGCCCTCTTGCTGCTTCAAACAATTAACAACTGTACCACACTAGTGGATCCCAGGGGGCCATTTAGGGCCATGCCCCAAAGGCATAAAGTGGCCTGTTTGCCCCCCAAACGATCAAGCCTCACAAGAAAAAGCGATCGATAATCATGTATAATGGCTTTGCCGTAGGAGAAAACTGTGCGAGTTAACAATTTATCGGGAAAATATACAAATTTATCGTCAATATGTCTTTGCAGCAGTTAAAATCCAGCTATCCACAGAAGAACCAACTGGAAAATTTCGCGTCGCTTCGCGGCAAGTTTTACAATTGCTCATACAAATTTGTTTTAGCCGCTTATCCTCTACAAGGCCGGAGACCCACCGTCTATATTTCTGGGTTTTAACAGGCAAACCCGTAAAAATTTCGCGCCGCTTCGCGGCGCTAAATAATTTAAGTACCAACTACAACATGGAAATCCATATTGAAATGCTGCAAAGTCGATTTTTTCGTCATTTCAGCCGTCCCTCACTTAAAAAATTCGTCGACGCCCCCGCGAGTCGGTTTGAGATAAACGTTATTACTACTTATATGTGTGTATTCACTACTCCGTAGCATATATGCTACAAACTATTGCGTTTTTGCGTTTTTTTTTCCGAAAACCCTTTTTTAGCTCTATTACCAAAAAAGATGACCCGCCCAAATCCGGGGAGGTAAAAAATGTGGTTACCTTTTTGCCAAAAAAAGTTGCTCCCCTAAAAAAAAACGGCTGGATCCGCCAGACACTGACTGTTGAAGTGCCCGGCTACGCTGGTGAGACGTCCTGTAGGATCGCAAGGAAAGATAGCTGGCGTCAGCTTCACTTTGACACAAGCGACACACGCACGCGCATTCCCGAGCCAAATTGAAGAACTGCAAGGCGAAAACGTCAATCTAGCACCACCAGTATCAATGCACATAACATGTTTTAAGTATGGGCTAAAAATTTGTAAAATGTATACGGTGCTCCTATTTCAAATAAATACTGCAACAATTGAAATGCCCCTTAAAAATGAAACAGTATGAACAGGGGCGTAGGAACTCATTCGAAGTTGGGGAGGGAATTTATAAAAAATAATCAATGTTTTTTTTTTTGACAATTTGTAGGGTATTTTTTTAAATCCGAGATAGCCATGTTAAAGAACTTGTTATTTCATGTGTTCAAACGTTTTTTATTCGCAATTTGCTTTTAAAGCTACTTTTTTGCAATTTTCCCAACATTGAGCTGTTTTCGACCAAAAATGCTACGTAGGTACCTACCTACTGACGTCACTAAAATCGGTATATCTCATTTTGTTCGACGCAACTGCTGATTTTTCATAGATGTACAAACGTCACGCGAAGAGTTATGGGCCAAGCCTTTACATCGATATAATCTGCCAACGCTTCGTGAAGTTAGTTTACGGAATAACCGATGAGGGGGATCGGGATCCGACCCGTCTCCAGGTGGTTCGTGGGCTATGCCTCGTAGTTTGGGAAACAGTATTGCAGACTGCAAAAGTGTGTGTGTGTGTGTGGGGGGGGGGATGGGGAGGGCCCGTTGCGCCCAATCTTCTCGCTAAAAAATGAGGGGGCAGTTTGCTCCCCCTGCCCCCCGGCTCCTGACTCCTACGCCTATGAGTATGAGAGATGGAGGATTGAAAGAACTTGTGGAGAGGGACAAAAAGTGAGAGAAACACTGCATTTGGACATGAGGCTCTTTCTTTTACTATACACAAGACTTCTCAATGATCCTATAGTCCCTAACGCATGCTTATGTTGAAATGTCAAGTGAAAACGAATTGGCCCGTCGTCTTTACGTCTGACTTTAATAAGTTCTCATTTGGAAGGAAGGGGCGCAGCCAGGGAGCAGAGGGGCACATCACCTCGTGCCCCCCAATTGGGCCAACTTTCACACTAAAAGTATCGGTGACGTCCCTGTTAACGACTTTTCAGGGGCCCTGCATAATAAAGTGGCCTAAATATCATGGACATCCTAAATCCGGGGAGATATTGTTTTTCGCGTTTTTTTTCGGGGGCCCCTTACCCCTGAGAATAGCGTGCCCCCTTGTCAGAGCTCTGGCCTCCGGAGTCCGGAACACAAACATTCACCGGCGTCCGGCGGTGGCACCTTTAAACCTCATCGAACAGCTCACGCACAACATGCGTGGATCCAGGGGGCGGTTGGACGCGCGCCCCCCTCTGAGCCGGGTCTCGCCTATCACTATGGCATGGATTACTGACATCCACTAATACTCGGTAATCCATGACTATGGCGCGTCCAAGGCCGGCGCGTCCGTAGGGCGCGCCCAGAGGTGAAAATAGCCCTCCCCTGACCGAAATACTGGATCCACGCTTGCACAACTATGCACAGCTGGGCACAAGACGCTCGCACGCTTCGGAGATACCACCAGTCAAAACAGACCCCAATAAAATCCCCCTAGGCACCGCCAACAAGTCTAAAAATAGCACAACATGAACGACCTTCGAGCGGTTTCAAAATAAGCGCGCTTGTGGCGTTCAAAGAGAAAGCGACATTGAGCATGAAATACTCTTACTAATATCCAACTAATAGCCATATTTGAAAGAATGTTTTCGTAAAATAGTATAAGCGTAATGCTCTGTGTTCCAGTTGTGTATGACGAAGCTAAATTGGTTATTTAACAATCATAGTTTGTACTATTTGAAAGTTTTGCAAGCATTATCCAAGAATGTATTTGCTACATTAACATTTGTAGGAATAAAGTATCGTAATTTCAACCATCTCTAACATATACAACTTAAAACTCGTTCGCTCGTCGCTCAGCTTACGGCAGCGGCTGCAAGTCGTGTGGGCGAGTCGCGTTGTGTAATAAATGGGCGGAGGTGGACTGACAATTTATATTTAAATTTGTTTAAAAGTTGGACGCACTAACATATCAAGGACGGGTGTCTGTCATCCTTGACAACTATTGCTTTATTGAGGTAGGTAAATTTCAGCACATTTTGCTGATAAGTCAAAATGTTAGAGCATTGAACTTCAACTTTTAAATTTGAAATGCTATTTATATTTCAATGTCGAGTTCACATTGAATTACAAAGCAGGGGCGTGGTTTGAATAAATGATATTTGAGCAAAAATGTGTATGGAGCTATTTTCAATGTGATTAAGGCAGTACTTGGCAGTAAGGATACTTGATGGTGCCATGGAAAATGAGTGCATATTTTAAGGATTAATTGTTGAGCTGTTCAAGTTGCAATCCCTGTGAATAATTCCAGAAGTTTCAATATAAACAGAATGTAAAATATTTGCCTTCGAATGGTTGTACTTGCGTACTGTACTGTCCTGCCTTGGCTATTAGTTAATCCTTATATATACCTACCAATCAATTAAAAATATCGCATTAAGTAACCATGGATGTCCTCATTAATTTTGCACTTTAACTAATTATAACTTGAATAATTAATATATCTCACTGCTTCCGTCTCTTTGCCCGTTGCTAAACTTTGTTCACATACTGATACTAGCTGATGACGACTGACCTTGATGCATCAAGTATAGATGGTTTTCACAACTGCCCTGCTATGAAATTCAATTTATATATGCCATAGAGTTAGATTGGTTTGTATACGGCAACTAGGTACCTACTTTGGCCTTGATGTATATAATACTGATGCATTTAAACACATTAACACTGCTAATTGTAATAATGTTAAAAGTCCTGTATTTGATGTAACGGAGATTGTGTTTTTACTATATTTCTCATTTAGGTAGGTGTATAGATTAATGGGTTTATGGGAATGATACTTACTTTGCTGAACAACTTTTCTGGATTTCTGGAGCCTCTGGGTGGATTACTTTTTGAGACAATCACCCTTGACTAAGCATATATTTTTATGTATGTATCCTACTAGACATGTGCCTGGATGGGCGTCACATAACCATTGAGTTGAGGCGCCCTTAAGCCCAAATCATCATCATAGACATGTGCCTGGATCTGGGATCCAGCTGAGATCTGGATCTCTGTGTCCTGGGATCCACATGGGACACCAGATCCAGGTACACAGTAAGCTGATGGATCCACACAAATCCCAGACCCTGATATATTTTATGCCTAAGGATCCACTGGGATCCCAGATCCAGCTTCAGAATCCAGGCATGCTGGTAGGTACATAGTTCTTGCTATTTGTATCATATTGTACAATTAATTACAATATCCATGTTTGCTTATAGGTACCACTTCACATAAATTTGCAGGTACTAGTTATCTACATACCTAGTACATACCACATATGCAAAATGGAGACCACACATTTTGATATCAGTCCCTGCATCTTGTGTTTCAAGATCTGAGGCTCCTTTAAATTATAAATCCACTGAGATTCCAGATTCTGAAGCATTTTATGCCCAGGGACCCAGGAAGATTCTGGATCTTCATGCATTTAATGCAGAGGGATCCACTGGGATCCAATATCTTCAAGCACTTTATAACAAGAGATCCACTGGGATCCCAGATCCAACTTTGGGATCCAGGCACAAGTCTGTATCCTACTCATGCCATTCAATATGGTAAATTCAGATCAAAAGCTAACAAATTAGTTCATAATGCTTTATTTGTTCATAAAGTTTAAGTGCTGTTAAGAAAGCCTAATCCTTGTACTTATATCATGTTTGAAACTATTGTTATGGCCTTCAAGTATCAAGAACAAAATTGCAAACCCAGTCACAATTCAGGGTAAACAATTTTCCAGCCATGTGTTTTTACTATCATGCCCACATATGTGGATCTTTTCAATTCAAGCACCCAAAACCTCAATGCATTGAGGCATTGTCCATTCCTATCTTCGGCTGGTAATAGCACTTTCCCAAGCTTGGTAGCTAAGATGTTCCATATCTGGCAATCTGTAACTGATGGGGATAGGCAATGCAGATCTAAGTGGGTGATAGCTTGCCACCATGGGTGTAACTTTAATGCATAGGGGGTTGTAGCTACAACCCCAATAATTTTGGAATTTAGCATCACGCCTATGACAAGATGTGGTACAAATGGGCTCTTAACAACTAAGTGCAACCCCAATGATTAAAAAAAGCTACGCCTCTGCTTGCCACTGTGTCTATTACTCTTTGCCTGGCTAAATGGTGATGAAGGATGAGCTTTTGATTAAAAAATAAAAAATAGATCGAATGTTTTGCATTGGCTTTCCGAGGTCAGGACCCGCGTTAAGCAGAGCTTGTGGCGCTGGTCCTGACCTCACCGCCCGATCGCGCAATTCCTGTTGGCCGGCAGAATTTAGAGACGAAAGGTTTACGTCCCGACATACTGGAGTCCTGGACACGGTCTGGCCCGCTCGCTGACGTCACCTTGGCCTTGAGTGCGCACTCTGCCAACCGTCGCAGGCCAATCCAGTCAGGAGCAATAGCGAGCGCCGAAGCGACTCGAACCCAGGCTGCCACTACCGAGATAGGTCAGAAGACCAGCGCTCTCCCACTGAGCTACAGGGTCGGGCAGAAGCTGATTGCTAGTGTTACTAGATCAATGTTGTGAACACAGTCCTTGTCTAGCATAGTTAATGGTCAAGTCTGGGGTTAACAAGCAACTCACCCACCCTGGCAAAGCTGGTTCAAGTCACTTTGGTTTTTCTCATCTGCTCTTGTCCAGAACAAACTGCTGAATGCGGCAGTGCTGCAAGCAGATAAAGGCAGACAAACAATACCAACTCTGGATAATAATAAACTTATCCCACTTAATTATGTTTGTAGAACCTGATCAGTGGATATTGAGAATGGATGAGGCTCAAAATTTGGTTTCTTGGGAAAACAACCCTCCTTCCCTAAAAGAATTGAAAAATTTGTCTTCCCTCCATCCAAATTAACAATACAATTCGGGGTTGGTTTCTAAACTTCAAACTAAACAAAAACAGCCTGGGATCTAAACCAATGGATCGCTCTTAGGATTTTCATGTTGTTTGAAGCTACTCGAATTCATTTTATTGCTGTTCAATAGGGTGTAGGGAAACTAGAGAGACATGTTTCCATCCCTCTGCTTCATGTTGTTTTTGCAGTATAAACTATCAAACACACCATGAGCTGGAAGGTTGTGTTTTTGTATGACGGATATTAATGCCAGCAAAGTAAACCATCAAAGGTGATGTTATTGCCGTTTTCTGGTATTAGAAACTCCAGACGGAGACCTGACATAAATATAGGTGTTTTCATTAAATATGAAAGACCATTCAAGTAAGGCTTTGGCTATTTTGGATTAGGGCGATGAGTACCTTGCGTGCCACCTTTAGGTCTATCTCCTGTCATTAGTGTTTAAGCATGCTTTCCTGTCTGCTGACCAGCTGTCAAGAGACCTTGTTTGCTGTACAGTGTACAACTCTGGTGCACATTAGTTATCTAAATTGAAACTGCATCAGTCCACTGTCCAGTGCAATGATTCAATTCTGTATTCTGCCTGTGTAAACCTCGCAGCATCTAACTGACAACCTGTTCCCGTGGATCTGACCTTAGAGCCGCAAGTCTCGGGCGCTCGCTCCGCTCAACTACTCATTGCAATAACGGCCTCTAGATGGCAGAACACTGCTCATTGTACTCACGGCCCCTAGAGGGCAGGTCACTCGTATACGAAGGAGTGAGTTGAGTGCCTTCTAACCATGTGAAATGATACGATTCGCGTTGTTAAGGGTTCACCATCATTAATGTTAAAATGTACATTTGTTGGTGCGTGGGAAATAAATGGAGGCCTTTCTCGAATTACGAACCCATTGAACTTCAACTACATGCCATTTACCCTGGCAGTATGCGATATTGGCTGCCAGCTTGGATAGCAATTGTGAATGTATGTATGTGAAGATCCAGGTGTCCTTGTGTGAAGTTCCGGGTGTCCTTGTGTGAGGTTCCTGGTGTCCTTGTCCATAAGTGTCCTTATTAACTGCGCTAGTTCTATTCAGCTGCCTTAACCAAATGTATCGGAAAATATCATGCCATAACACATTTATTCTTGAAGGCCAGAAATATGATGATGTTTTAGCGGTGTTCTATTTTTGCAGCGTACGCGATCTAACCATATTTATAGTAAAGACTCAAAGTTTTTCTGGACTGCCCAGACAATTGCCAAACGATCGTCCAGCTGCATGAAATCCTGACAGGAAGAGCGATCTTGCTGGCTTCCTTGATCCTTCTCCTATCAACCATGCCACGTTTACCGCATCAGTTAGCGTGTATTGAGGCGGACTCCGTCGCTGGCCGTAGCGTGTTCAGGCGGCACTGGCCCGGCCGGTCGTAGCGTGCGTTCCAATGTCCACCGGGCTGGTCGCGGCTGGTATGGGCATACCACTGTCCGACCCGGCTGCCGGAGCCCCGTTAACACCAGATGCCGGCCAGTTGAGGCCGACTGCTCTGTCAACCAGTCGCGTGCGACAAGCAGTTTCCTTTCAGTATCGTGTTGTCCTGACCGGTCGGCCCTGCGCGGCACAGGCGGTGGCCGTGGGCGGCGGCAGGGTACAGACTGCTGCGGCCCGGCCCGGCCGCCGCTGTATAGCCCGATGCACGGTGGCGTCGTGGGCGGCGGCAGGGTACAGACTGCTGCGGCCTCGGCCGGCCGGCGCCGCTGTATAGCCCGCTGCACGGTGGCCGTGGGCGGCGGCAGGGTCAGACTGCTGCGCCCGGCCCGGCCGCCCTGTATAGCCTTGTATGCTCGGTGGCGCCCGTGGGCGGCGGGCAAGGGTACAGACTGCTTGCCGGCCCCGGCCCGGCCCGGCCGCTGTATAGCCCGCTGCGCGGTGGCGCCGTGGGCGGCGGCAGGGTACAGACTGCTGCGGCCCGGCCCGGCCGCCGCTGTATAGCCCGCTGCACGGTGGCCGTGGGCGGCGGCAGGGTACAGACTGCTGCGGCCCGGCCCGGCCGCTGTTAGCCGATGCACGGTGGCGGCCGTGGGCCGCAGGGACAGGACTTGGCTTTTGCGGCCCCGGCCGCGGCCGGCCCCGCTGTATAGCCCGCTGCGCGGTGGCCGTGGGCGGCGGCAGGGTACAGACTGCTGCGGCCCGATCCGGCCTGCCGCTGTATAGCCCGATGCACGGTGGCGCCGTGCCGGCCGACCCAGGCCGACCGGTCTTCAGCTGGCGGCGTCACAGTGTGGTGGCGTCAGCCGCGCCGTGCCCATGTCTGTGAAGCCGCTGCACACGTGACGGAGCGGAGCGGGGTTCTGAGTGACGGAGCCGGAGCTGGGCCGGGGGTACTGAGGCGTACTGGCGATAGCGGGAAGGCCACCGTGGGTGTGGTGACTGTTGGGTCGTGAGTGGCCTGCAGTGAGGGTGACTGTGGGTCGCGGTGATCGCCGGGGTGCTCACCGAGATCGACATCGGTCAGTGACCTAGCCCGACCTCACGGAGCGGTGCCAGTGACCAGTGACCAGTGACCAGTAACCGTGTGAGTTCTGCTGTGCCGGGATATCACAGCGGTGCGATACATCGCCGTGTGGTGCCGTACCGTCCCCCACTGCCGCCGCCGCCGGTACCACCTCAGAGCGTACAATGCCGTGTCTCCCGTCAGGCTCCGGCTCGCTGAGGAAGCGCAGCATGGAGCGCAAGTTCACCCGGGTGCTGACCCGGCCCGGCATGGCTGCCCAGCTACGGGAGAACGTCAGCCAGGCCGTCAAGGAGACCACCATACAGGTAGGGCGCGGACTGCCACCCCGGCGGGACGGCTCTGGATGTGATGTCGTGTGACCTTCACTCCCTGTTAGCGTCGAGTGCTGCCCAGTAACGAGGAATAACGGACTAGATTGTGTCAGTGACGGTGGATGGCAAGCGACGTCTTAACTTGCTTAGTGTCGTGCCTTTATTTTGACCTGTAATACCACGGAGAAGAGATTTACAGGAGGCGCCTTTCCCCGGGTTTCCCCATTGCTGTCGGCGACAACGCTTTCAGACAGGAAAATTTATTTTAGACAGGAAAAGCCGCTCGGCCGCCCGCCCGCTCCAGACCGGTACCATATGAGACCCATTCATTCGTTAAAATGTTACGTTGGCTCACTTAAGTGTTGGTGTGAATATCAAAATGTGCTATTTTAATAGTTTCCAGCTGGTCAAATAGCATCTAGCTTATCGCCGTTTTTTTCCTGACTGGCTTCTATATAAGCCATGCCAAAGGCGTCTGTCGCCAAAAGCGTCGGAGTGGCGTCTCCTGTATATCCCTTCTCCGTGGTAATACTATGATGCGCATTGCTAGTCACCACCATTCAGGCTTGTTGACCAGTTAGCTTCATCTCAGCACTGCTCGGCATCTTACCTGTATCTGGGGCGGATCCAGAGGAGGGGGGGGGGGGGCTGCAAGAGGGGCGGAACTTCCCCCAGGCGCCCCGGGCCGTGTTTATGGCCATCCCCCAAACTTCCCCAGACTTGGGGAGGCCAGAGCACGGCCCAACCCTGCGACCCGGGCGCCTGGGGGAGGTTGCGCCCCTCTGCATCCCCCCCCTCTGGATCCGCCAGTGACCTGTATGTGTGCTCGAATCCGGGCCGGTCACCTAACCTGCCCACGATGTTCTTCGCTGCCGCCAGACTCAGAGGCACATCACCGAGCCGCTCGACTACGAGGGCTACGTCTCCAAGAACATGACGATCCTGAGGAACGACCCGCACCGCGAGCTCCTGCTGTTCCCTCTGGACGATGTAGAGGTAAGGACAGCACGCTGTATAATTACTCTATTCTGTGAGCACGACAGTACACGACAGACAGTACCTATTAAGCCAAGCCCATTGCTTACACGTTCAGAGGCCAGGGTATTCCCAGGGAAATCGGTATGGCTACACGGTACACAGACAGCAGTTTGAATGTACAGGATAACGCTGAAGACACTGGGCAAACCAGCATAACGCCGCCTCAGATAACGGTACCGATAGCGTCCAATGTCATGCAGTACAGTAAAGCCTCAGGGAATCCCGCGTACGGCCTTGATCAGTAGGCAGCTGATCCCAGCCGCTCCCGGTGTCAGGTGCGGAGTGGTGGCGACACTGTCCCTGTCCCTGTCCAGCCTGATCCCAGCCGCTCCCGGTGTCAGGTGCGGAGTGGTGGCGACACTGTCCCTGTCCCTGTCCAGCGCTGTCCCTGTCCAGCTGATCCCAGCCGCTCCCGGTGTCAGGTGCGGAGTGGTGGCGACACTGTCCCTGTCACTGTCCAGCTGATCCCAGCCGCTCCCGGTGTCAGGTGCGGAGTTGTGGCGACACTGTCCCTGTCCCTGTCCAGCTGATCCCAGCCGCTCCCGGTGTCAGGTGCGGAGTGGTGGCGACACTGTCCCTGTCCCTGTCCAGCTGAATCCAGTCCGCTCCGGTTCAGGGTGCGAATTAGTGGTGGCGACACTGTCCCTGTCTCTGTTCCAGCGCTGTCCCTGTCCAGCTGGATCCCCAGCCGCTCCCGGTGTCAAGTGCGGAGTGGTTGGCGACACTGTCCTGTCCCTGTCCAGCTGATTCCCAGCGTCCCGGTCAGTGCGGAGTAGGTGCAGACACTGTCCCTGTCCCTGTCCAGCGCTGTCCCTGTCCAGCTTGAATTCCAGGCCGCTCCCGTTGTCAAGGTGCGAGTGGGGCGACACTGTCCCTGTCCCTTCCAGCGCCTTTCCCTGTCCAGCTGATCCCAGCCGCTCCCGTTGTCAGGTGCGTAGTGGTGGCGACACTGTCCCTGTCCCTGTCCAGCGCTGTCCCTGTCCAGCTTCCCAGCCGCTCCAGTTCAGTGGCGATGGTGGCGACACTTTCCCTGTCCCTGTCCAGCTTACCAGCCGCTCGCCGGTGTCATGGTGCGGCTGGTGGCGACACTGTCCAGCCTGTCAGTATCCCAGCCGCCTCCCGTGTCAGGTGCGAGTGGTTGGCGACACTGTCCCTTGTCCTGTCCAGCGCTTGTCCCTGTCAGCCTGTCCCCTGTCCAGCGCGTCGCCTGTCCAGCGGATGTCCCTGTCCAGCCCTGTCCCTGACCAGCGCTTCCCTTGTCCGCGCTGTCCCTGTCCAGCGCTTGTCCCTGGTCCAGCGCTGTCCCTGTCCAGCGCTGCCCTGTCCAGCGCTGTCCCTGCCCAGCGCTGTCCTTGTCCAGCCCTGTTCCCTGTCCAGCCTGTCCCTGTCCAGCCCCTCTGTCCCTGTCGCGCTGCCCTGTCCAGCGCTTTGTCCCTGTCCAGCCTGTCCCTGTCCACTGTCCAGCCCTGTCCCTGTCCACCCTGTCCTGGTCCAGCCCTGTTCCCTGTTCCACGGCAGCGCTGTCCCTGGTCCAGCGCTGTCCCTGTCCAGCTGCTTGTCCCTGTCCACTGTCCAGCCCTGTCCCGGTCCAGCCCTTTCCCGTCCAGCCCTGCCCGCGCGTCCCTGTCCAGCCTGTCCCTGTACCAGGCCCTGTCCAACTGTCCCCAGCGCATGTCCCTTGTCCAGCCGCTGTCCCTGTCCAGCCCTTGTCCCTTGTCCAGCGCGTGTCCCTGTCCAGCGGCCAGCGCTTCCTGTCCATGCGCTGTCGCCGTCGCGTAGGCGCCGGAGACAGCCGTGTCGGCTCGCCGCTCAGGGACGGTTGCCGTGCCGCTGCACTGTCGGAATACGGTTATCGAGACAGCAGCGTAGCGCCGCGTGCTCCTGAATAGAGAACATGTCGGCTGGTAACACTCGGGAACGATCTCAAAGGGTGATAGCGCTCGCCAGAACGCTGGGAATCGGTGAATGAATTAGACTGCATGTCGCTTGGCATGCACGTGGATTGTTTCTGGTCTCGTGTTCGTCATTCGAAGTGCACCGGCGCCGGAGAATTAATGGCCAGTCCTACTCAGCCGCGGTGGTCAGCCGTGTTGCCGAAGTTGGAACCAATGAAACGTCCAATGAGGGACGGGCCTCCCACAGCCTAAGGGCGCGACTGCACAACATACACTACATGGTATTGGCCGCCCATATTCTGGTGCGACGGTCGCCGAGTGTGCGCGTGCAGCATACCGGCCCGGCGGCCCAGCTGACTCCGAGAGAGATGTTATCTAGGTAAGGCCACTGCATGTTACTCCAGAGGTCGGGGACTGGCCTGGTATCTTCATTTGTTTTGTTTTACTGGAAGTTCTGCCCTCCGTGGAAATTTAACTGTAAAGAGTGATTCTGTTTGACGTATGCGTGCAAATTGCCTGAACGAGTCTAAACATAAATGGCAGGAGAAGATGACACCAAAAGTTGCTTGTGCCTTCGCATCCGTGGCCGACGTGCCGCTTGGTGGGCAGGCTGGAAGGGTTCGTCTCGTTGGTAGATTGTATTTAAGACTGAGTCACGCCGGCACTTCCCAGCTGCCCGGAATGGATCTGCCAGTTCTAGGGTGTCGGACCGCAGTGACCACAGCTCAAAAGCTGGTAACCGCGTACAATTTCCGCCGCTGGCGAAACAAATGTTCCGAGAACTTAGATCGTGGAACCATTTTCTGACACTGCAGGACATGCGACTCACAGTTCACACTGCTAATGCGAGTCACGTGACGCGGGGTTAGTTCTCAGGGTGATTAGGAGGTGTGTCTTGTCATCGTGTTTGTGATGGCGTTAGAATGCTGTTAGCTTTCCGCTAACTGTCCACAGTGGGATCTTTATCGTTAACCACATTACAAGAGGCTGTTGAAAGTACAGTACCTGTCTGCGTCCTTCACTGTAGAGTCGCCGTGTAATTTCTCACGGAAACATGACACTCATATAACGAGCGTGAATGAGTCACCAATCGTCTCACCATTACCAATGGTGGTTGTGCATTATATGCCTCACGCCGGATATAACTCATAGTGTACCAATGTCGTCCGCTTTTCTGCCACTCCGTACATGGGAAGATATGACCATCACCTGAGCGGAAACCTGTGCTATGTATTTGATTATTGATGTGTAGGTTGATCACGGAATGTGTTGCTATGTGTTGGCATCAGTTGAGTCTTTATCGCATGTTAGTTTTTACTCTGCAGTCGAGTGCGTCGAGAGTGCCTGCCGTATGTTTAAACGATAAGACAACGTCTAGACGTGAATGAGTACATCCACAACCGATTCGATATCCCAATGCACATATCCATGACACCAGTGTCTTCAGCCGCGTGAGCTCATGCTAACTTAACATTTCATGTCAAGTATACACTGAGTGCATACACCTTTGGCTTGAAACACTTGTTATCAATATTCCCACACGCCCCCCCCCCTCTCCCCTTGGAGCAGCACTCGACCGTCCTTGCGCCCCCCACCCCCCCTGTCAACGTGAGAAATAGCAGCAACCACGTGCGGGGGTTAGCAGCACGGTGCAAGGCGTCTGCACGCCTCTGAGACAGCTGGCACTGCAGCAGGCCGAGCCGGTCGATTGATCAGAGAGTGTCCGAACGGTACACCGCCAGCCTGTCTCCCGTCATATACAATACGACGCGTATGGCCGCACCTACCTGCATGCTACCCAGGGTGAGGAGACGCACAACGCCCACCTGGTTCCGGTCAAATACAAATACGACGCGTATGCCGGCACCTACCTGCAGCTACCCAGGTGAGAGACGCACACCGCCAGCCTGGTCTCCGTCAAATACAAATACGACGCGTATGCCGGCACCTACCTGCAGCTACCCAGGTGAGAGACGCACACCAGCTGTAGCTGTCCAGGTGAGAGAGGTTTGCAGCACCTGTGACTTCCCTGGTGAGAGTTACACATGCAGCGCCCCAGATGAGAGAGCTGCACCTGTGGGGGCACGGACGTGGCCTAGTGATGATGATTCGATTCAGCTGCTGCGGTGGCCTGCTGGATCCGGGTTGGGCCGGGCGGTGCCCTGCCTGGCAGCCTGTCAGGGGTCTGATATGGCCAGCTTTGTCCGTGATTGAGTCCATGCGGCCGGCTGGACCATCAGTTAGGCGCCTACCGCTTCGGTGAGCAGGACAGGGCTGACACGCCTGTACTGCTTAGGTAAGCAGGCTGTACTGCTTAGGTAAGCAGGACACTGTGTTAACACACTTGTGCTGTGCCGCTGGGATGTTAGTTCACCTTCTCATCTCAGTGTCTCAATGAACTATTGTTTCTCGGTTAATCATCTGTGAGCAGTTTTTTGCGACCGTGATGTTTGTTTTCACTTTTCACCGCATGCGCGTTTTTGGGAGAGGACAGGGACACACTGCAGTTCTTGATTAGAAACGGTCGGGCATTACAATACCATCGAAGGTAAGAGGTTGGAACAAGGAATGTGATGACATGCTCATTTTTGACACTCGATAGGCATTTATTTATTTGCTTCAAGATTTAACATCCTGGTATTTTTGCATGTGTTTGGTTATCTGTGTTAAATTATGCACTTATGCGACAATACAGCTTCCTACACCATTAATTTCTAGCTTATTATACACCATATTTTGCTTTAGTCTACGACAAACAGCTGGGCTGTCACACCAGTACCAGGTACGGTTATGTGCCACCGCGCCTCACAGCTGCGGCGGCGGCGACCAGTCCGGCTTCACTCCACCGAACAGTGTTTGTTGAAGCTTGTTTGATCCGGCCGCTGCGGGCCGCTGCGGGCGGGTGGCGGCCCACTCGGCGCGGCTGTCAAACTGTTTACTCGGCGATATGTCGCGCAGTTTGCGTCACATTCCCTCCCCGTTCAGCTGTGTCGGAATGAGGCCGCTCTGTTGTAACTTGTGGCCTTGTCTGTTTACCTTGCAATCTGGGATGGTACGCCTATATGCGTTTTTTTTTTTGCTGGAGTCTCCTTTATACCATTGCCGCTCTCTTTGCTCTGGATTGTATTGCTTATTTGCCTGTACTGAATTTCGCATAGAATCTTATCTGATTAAGATGGGAGACGTATCTGGCCGATTCATCTGTTTCGTGTCAGGGAAGCTTGCGTCAGTTTGAGACGCCTTCGCGGTTCGTGTGTGCAATGTCTCAGCTGACTAACTGTCAACGCAACCGTCTCGCGTCTGCTCATTGTCTTTACTTTGCAAAAACGAGCAGAATATTCTGGCAAACACAGACTGTTTGGGTTTCCCTTCGTTGATGTCACAAGGTTAGTCTGAGCGTTTTGTTTGTGTGAAGTTGTGAACTGGTACCAGCGGAATATCGCGTATTTCCTGTTTACCGACAGGATTTATCGTCGGAACTTAACGT
>VOPJ01012653.1:0-30528 GCA_014673585.1 Semibalanus balanoides
CCGACGGATGGGGGCTGCGTCCCGAACCGGGACGCAGTCAATACGTTAAAATATGCCCTGCGGCAGGGGCGTTAAACGCTTCCCCCCCCCCCACCAGTCAATGCCGGGTTAAAACTAGAGAACCCATGCAACATCGGTGATTTGTTATAATATCATATATAAATCCATAACATATCAGTTTAAACAATACAAATACATCAACAAACAAAACGTGTCACCACTGTTACGCACTGCATCCACTGACTGGAATGTGTTCTCCTCTACATCGTCTCCTCCAGTGTAAACGAAGCAGCTTGCTGCCGGCTCACACCGAACAGATTCTTCTGTAAAAAGCGAAAGTCATTGACCGGGGGCGGCCATGGTATGGCTGGGTGCTGGGAGCCGGTCAGGCGGCGCCGGTGAGCGCCGTGCCATGCGAGCTGCAGCCAGGGGTGCTGGCCGCGGCGCCGCGGTCGAACCAGCCGGCGGCCGGCCGGCCGGTCGGCGGGAGGCGGGTCGGCTGCAGTCAGGTCTCCTAACGGTGTCGACCCGCCGCCACCAGCAGCAGCAGCGGCAGCAGCAGCGGCAGCAGCGGCGCCGGCTCTGGAGTAGCTAGATAGTCGGTCACACGAGACCCGGCCGCCACAGAGGCCGCAGCGGCCGCCGCAGCAGCAGAAGCAGCAGCAGCAGCAGTGTCTACTCACGGCGCAGGCCAGGTTAGTCGAGCTGGTCGAGTAATGACGAGACATTCTGAGTTATAGATGAGGTTTTGTCGGATATACCTGTCTTTTATTGAATGTCGATGTCCGTTTTGTAGGTACCGGTCAGCCACGGAAATAACTTTTCAGTTATCATCATACAATATAGTGTATTTTGAGAAAAATACTTTGAATTGCATTAAACTGACACGTTAGAGACGCTGATCGGTTTGATATTTAGCTTCCGCTGATTGCTCTGTAAAACAATCAAAATTAATTGAAGCTAAACATCATATTGCTATCAACTTTCCTCAACGTTATAGTAAATTGTTATTGTTATTTTATATTGTTATTTTTGCAGACAGTAATATATCATATACCTATCTTGTTTGAATTATTTCCAACATTTATAATGTATGTATCTGGATATAATCAAAGCAAAAGGGTTTTGATACATTTTCAAAGTTTCATGCCAGCCTATATCAATTTGTCCTAAAAAGTGTCAAAAGAAATAATGTAAAGAACACAATTCGGACATTCATTGAATAGCTGTAAGCTAAATTTTGATTTGCACTGACATATTCACGGATACAAGGGATAACCAGATAGTGACATTTTGCCAAAGGTGACCAAAAATGACATTTGGCACTCAGCAAAAAAACGTCTGAAGCCACTCCGAAAATGGCACATTTTACGATTTAAAGGAAAATCTAGGGAACTTTTACTAAAGAAAGTTTGTGTTAAATACGCTTTCATTGTATAAGGAAGCAAGTGTCAATGATTTTATGATTGTGCGAGACTTTGGAATCTTTAAGACCATCTTGTGCCGTTCTCGATCCGCCTTTGAACTGACACAGCAGTGTAGGACATGTGTCTAAGACATCTCGCCATAACATTTGTTCTGACCTTTCAGACTTCACAACAATCACGACACCTCTGCTCATGGGACAAGTAATAGCCTGACGACCCTCGGAAACAGTCTGACTTCATTGAAGTCCCACAGAAGACTCAGTCAGAAGTCAGAAGGCAGCTGAGTCACAGTCAGCAAGGTTGACTCGAACCGACCCGTAGCGCCCGGTGGCGCTCCACAGGGCGAGCCGAGGATGTTTCTGCGTCGTCTGCTGCCGCTCTTTCTCTGCCTGACATCCAGCCTGTCGTCCGGTACCGAGACAGCTGCTCTGACGTCATATGACCCAGCTGACCCACGGCCGGTCTCAGGATATGACCTGGCTGACCTGTCAATAGCCTCAGGCGCGACTCCTGAGGTCGGTCCGGTCGCACCCAGACGAGGTGACCCAGGACCCCCTCCACCCAGCACGGAAGGACTGTTTGGAGGTGAGTGACCAGTGATGCTCTCTCTAGGAGAGGGGGGAACAGTACATCGTAATGAATTATGAGAATGTTGGTGGGCAAGGGATGACACAAAGGCCAGTAACAACGGATGTAATTTCCTATTAAAATGGTTGGGTTGGGTCACTGCCTCACCAACTTCCGGCTTTGCCCCACCAACTTTTGTCAGATTTGAACGGTTCCTGGCCTAAAAATGACAATTTTTCACTTAAAACATGCAAAATATCAGGCAATGTGATAGTTTGCCCCAACAACTTTTTCTGAAAAGCTCCACCCATGCCAGCAATGTGCATTTGGCTAACCCTGGATGAGATCCGACGAAGTTAGCAGTCATTGTTAGGAGTCTCGCATTCATTGATAGACGTAAGTTGTGGGAAGGCGCACCGCTCTCCATTTCAGTGTGTAGCGATAGTTCAACTGGAAACCTTTACCATGCCAGTGCAGAAGATGGGGGCCATCTCTCTATATTATCCGGCTCCTTCAGTCCTGCAATGGAAACTTGAGTGACTTCAACGACGCACACGAAGCGAAAGAACTGCAACGCACAGAAGCACACCATCCCTCCTATCCCGATCGGCTGAACGCAGAAGCTTCACCTCGATTCCTTCACAGTTATGTGAAGTCAATTCTACCGGAAGCATACTTCATTTCGTCGGGAGCAAACAGAAACACAAGCGGCCGCCGTTCCTATGCTAACGAACTCCGCAGTAACGGTGGAAGCCACCTGTTGTTCCCGCGGACCGCAGCTCGCGCATTCATAACCACCGATTGACGGCCGCCGGCTGGACACGGCGTACAGTGGCACGGCCACCGGCTGGACACGGCGTACAGTGGCACGGCCACCGGCTGGACACGGAGTACAGTGGCACGGCCACCGGCTGGACATGGCGTACAGTGGCACAGTCACCGGCTGGACACAGCGTACAGTGGCACGGCCACCGGCTGGACACGGCGTACAGTGGCACGGCCACCGGCTGGACACGGCGCACTAGTGGCACGCGCCCACCGGACTGGACACGGGTACAGTGCACGGCCCGGTGGACCACAGCGACGTGGCACGGCCACCGGCTGTACACGGCGTACATGGCACGCCACCGGCTGGTAACGGCGTACAGTGCACGGCCACCGGTCTGGACAAGCGAACAGTGGCACGGCCACCGGCAGGACACGGCGCACAGTTGGCAGACCACTGGGGACACGGCGTACAGTGCACAGCCACCGGCTGGGACCACAGCGAACAGTTGGCACGGGCCACCTGGCAAGACATTCGCGCACATGCACGGCCACCGGCTGGACACGCGTACAGTGGCACGGCTTACCGGTGGATCCACGCGTCAAGGGCACGGCCACCGGCTGGACACGGCGTACAGTGGCACGGCCACCGGCTGGACACGGCGTACAGTGGCACCGGCCACCGGCTGGACACGGCATACAGTGGCACGGCCACCGGCTGGACACGGCGTACAGTGGCACCGGCCACCGGCTGGACACGGCGTACAGTGGCACGGCCACCGGCTGGACACGGCGTACAGTGGCACGGCCACCGGCCTGACATGGCGTACAGTGGCCAGTGTCACCGGCCTGGACACAGGCGTACAGTGCACGGCCACCGCCTGGACACGGCGTTACAGTGGCACGGGCCACCGGCTGACACGGTGTTACAGTGGCACGGCCACCGGCTGGACACGGAGTACAGTGGCACGGCACCGGCTGACATGGCTGTTACGAGGGGCACAGTCACCGGTGGACACAGGTCGTACAGTGGCACGGCCACCGGCTGGTACACGGCGTTACAGTGCACGGTCACCGCTGGACACGGGACAAGTGAGCAGGCCACCGGCTGGAACAGGCGTACAGTGGTACGGCTACGGCTGGACCACGGCGTACAGTGGCACGGCCACCGGCCGGACCATACGGCCGTACGTGGCACGGCCACCGGCTGGACACAAGCCGTTACAGTGGCACCGGTGGACACGGGCGTACAGGGCACGGCCACGGCTGGACACGGCAACAGTGGCAGGCCACCGGACTGGACAGGCAAGCGTACAGCTTGGCCACGGCCACCGGCTGGACACGGCCCCGTACTAGGGCATGGCCACCGGCTGGACACAGCGAACAGTGGCACGGCCACCGGCAGGACACGGCGCACAGTGGCACGGCCACCGGCTGGACACGGCGTACAGTGGCACGGCTACCGGCTGGAACGGCGTACAGTGGCACGGCCACCGGCTGGGACACTGGCCCCGTACAGTTGCACGGCCACCGGCTGGATCACGGCGTTACAGTGGCACGGCCACCGGCTAGACACGGCTACAGTGTGCACGGCCACCGGCGATTGACATCGGCGCAGAGGCACGTGCCCCGGGCTGGACACGGTCTACAGTGGCCACGGCCACCAGCTGGATCACGGACATACAAGTGGCACGGCCACCGGCTGGACACGGCGTACAAGTGGCACGGCCACCGGCTGGTACACGGCGTACATGGCATGGGCCACCGCGGACACGGCGTCAGTGGCACCGCTGACACGGCGTTACAGTGGCACGGCCACGGCAGACACGCAGTACATGGCACGGCCACGGACTGGACACGGCGTATCAGTTGGCACGGCCACCGGCTGGCACACGGCATACAGTTACCGGCGGACACGGGGTACAGGGCACGGCCACCGGTCTAGACACGGCCGTACAATGGCACGGCCACCGAGTGGATCACGGCGTACAGTGGCACGGCCACCGGCTGACACGGCATACAGTCGGCACGGCTGGACACCGGGGGGGCCCCGTACAATGGCACGGCCCACCGGCTGGACACGGCATACAGTGGCCACATGCCACCGGCTGGACACGCGGTACACGTGGCACGCCACCGGACGGACACGGCGACAGTGCACGGCCACCGGCTGGAACGGCATACAGTGGCGCACGGCCACCGGCTGGACACGCGTTACAGTGGCTACTGGCCCACCGGCTGACACGGCGTTTACAGTCGGCACGGCCACCGGACCTGGACAACGGCATACAGGGCACTGGCCACGGCTGGACACGGCGCTTACAGTGGTCACGGGCCACCCGGCTGGACACAGCGTTACAGGATGGCACGCACGGTGGACACGGCGCTTCAGTAGGCACGCTTCCAACGGCTCACTGGACACGGCGTACAATGCGACGGACACCGGCTGGACACGGCGTACAGTGGCACCGGCTGGACACGGCGTACAGTGGCACGGCCACCGGCTGGACACGGCGTACAGTGGTCGCCACCGCTGGAACACGGCGTTCACAATGGGCACGGCCACGGACTGGACATCGGCATACAGTGCACGCACTCGGCTGGACACGGCGTACAATGGCCACGCCATCCGGCTGGACACGTTGCATACAGTGGCACGCGCCACCGGCTGGACACGCGTACAGTGGCCCACGGCTCACCGGCTGGACACTGGCGTACATGGCACCGGCCACCGGCTGGACACGGCATACAAGTGGCACGGCCACGGCTGGGACACGGCGCGTACAGTGGCACCGCACACGGCCTGGACACGTCGTTACAGTCATGGCCACCGGCTGGACACGGCGGACAAGTGGGCCGGCCACCGGCGGACCGGCCCGTACAGGGCACGGCCAAAACCGGCCCTGGAACACGGCGCTAACAGTGGCACGGCCATACCGCGGACCCACGGTTGTACGAATGGCACGGCCACCGCGGGTGTGGACACGGCTCCTAAGCGCGCATGGATTTACGAATGGCTCTGCAACGTGACCACTCCGTGATATGCCGTTGCGCACTGAGCGGTATACAGTGGCTCGCACGACCACGGAGCCTGGACATCGGTGCTCTGTCTTTACGCTCATACGGTAATAATGCATACCCGCACCAGTTGTATCCCAATGAGCTAACGGCCACCGGAATCTTCCCCGGACTTACGGCGTACAGGGCACCGGTCCTGGACCGGCGTTTACAGTGGCCTACGCGGGCCACCGGGTAGCGTCTTAGCCTGGACACTGTCGTGAGCGTTACCATAGTTAACATGGGCCTAGCTAGGTAACACCGTTCGTATACGTGGCTGACACTTGGATCGCCCTGGACGTCATCTCTCTCATACTCTAGTGGGCCACGGCTGACCAATAACAAGCGCCCAATCATGGAACGTCGGACAACCAGACCGACGCTTCACACATCCGCGCGCCACGCCGCGCCGCCTGGGAAGTGGAGCAGCTGCTGCCGGCTGCATTAGGCGTCACGCGAACATGCACACTTTGCGGCACAGCGCACAGCTGCACCTGCTGCTCGATTTGAACCAATTTTTTTAAGATAATCGATTTGTATATTTGTATGATCACTTTTGATCATATAATTACCGGATGGAATAGTTGAGCGAACAGCGAGAGAGCAGCAATAGGTATATTTTTAATTAGTTAAAATTTCACACTGTTAAGCGATTTGTAAAACTTAATTTTTTTCAGCAAGTGGTTATTGCGGCAATGTGGTAGGCGATACACATCAACGTCAGTTTTTCTGGTAATTACATCTCACAAGACAATAGACATCATCATGTACACATGTGCGGTGGCGGCGTGGTTTGATGCTCGCCATTGCTCCTGTCGCCAGGGACCCGGGAACTATTTAAAAGTTGGGGGGGGGGCGAAACCAATTTCGACTAGCAGTCCCATTTTTCTTATACGAATTTCGGTTTTCACTTCATCTAGAGTCCAATGTGGTCTTTCATAATGCATGTTAATTTAAAACAAGTTGAGGAAATATTATTATCATAAGGCAGAAATATCTTTATTGTATGCCAACTATACGGAATGAAAAGATCAGAGCTTTCGTGGCTAGCGCATTATCAAGCATGGGCGTCGGAGACGGGGGAGGGACGAGGGGGACGCGTCCCCCCAGTTAAAAAATCGAAGGGGGACGTCCCCCCCCCCCCAAGAAAGCTGACTGACATTTTTGTCTGAATTCGGGCCAAAGGAAATTGAACCTAATTTATTTCCCGGTCAAATAAGAGGTCACTTTTAACCCTATCAGGAGGCCAATAGTCCAGCATTTTTTTAGACATTGCATCCGCGTATCGAGATCGGGTCGCCACACTAGGCCATCACAGCCCAGTCATCGGCCAGTGCCCCGAATAATAACTATCCGCGACGGTATACTGTCACCTTCCTAGACGAAAGATTGACTTATTTTAGCGTCTAAGACTCCAGCGACGCAGATCGAGATGTCGAGCTTTCAGATTCCCATGAAAATCACGGATGTCTTATGGTAGAAGTTTCAGTGTAAAAATTAATTGCGCTCAGTGAAACCTTCCATGTCACCGCTGCATATGTAGTGTTGTGCTAGTGCCAGTCTACCCGCTGAGTTTCGCCAGCGACAGAACTTGACTTGAACAATCATGAAATCATGGGTCCATATATCGTCCCACTCAATCACAGGCCGGAGAAACCGAGGCCAGGCCCACCCGTTCCCACAACATTTCTGGCCCCGTCTAGTCTAAGTAGACAACATGTTCCTTGGACCCCCCAAAACGTCAACCAATTTATCCCGTAAAATATTGCAACTGTGCAGCAGAAAAAGGCTCAGGCAGTCAAATCCAGCTATCTACATAGCAAATTGAAACACCGAAACAAAAAAATTTCGCGCCCTGCCTCTCTCGAACTTAAAATTCATGACACATGAAATGTTTGTATATGCTGTATACTCTAAATTGCTGTGGAACATGAACGACAATATCGAACTCCGATTAAAGAATACGTTCACTTCAAAACATGTTGAAGTTAAGTTATTTTGGACTATCGCTTATAGATAGTTGCTGGTAGCCCGTCCGTTTGTTCGAACAACCACGCATATCTGAAGGACTATTTCTCGTTGGGTCTGATTCCGTAAGTGGCCCTCTCCAGCGTGTCGCTCCGAATATAACCTTCTTTACACCGTTTTCTGCTCCGAAGTCTCCTCTAAAGAGTTACTTCTGTCACCGGGGCCCCAATTCTACCATCGCTATTCCTATCTCTGCTATCCGGCTGCATAGAAGCCCGATCTGAATAGTCACTCTTACTTAGATTGTTTAGGTGTTCGGAGCGTATAAACCCCTTCTCAATCGCCTTCGCTTCGTGAGTCACTCAGCGAACATCTGCCTGCCTCAGGTGGTTCGTATCTCCAGATCTACCTCCCTTGCTACCCATTTGGTCGTCGAATATCCTGCGATAAATAATATATTCATGCCACGTGGCCTTGTATATCGTTAGTCTTTGCTTTAGCGCAATATTACTTGAATACCATCCATACTCCTAACCCTCACTCCCTATTAGCATTTTTTTGCTCGTGCTGTCTTCGAACTGCAAACCCAAAATCACCATGTGATTCCACGGTTATTGTCTCTCGCTGTCAGGAAGTTGCATCTTGTCTGACTACGGAACGAATCGCCTCGTGTTTGTTTTCTCCTTATCTCGGATGGAGAGTACACTAGGTCTCCTTCTATACTCTGTCTGCTAAACCCCTGTTAACTGTTTCGTAATATGTGAGAGTAGGAAGAAGCTGCAATGCTGGTGAACTTCATGGTACTAGCAAATTTTGGCATTGTGCTTATATACATTCACTTGCAGCAAAAAGCCACGATTCAAACTAAACATCACTCCGCATATCTGCCTGTATTTCCCCGACTTGCACATACCAGTTGAATCTGAATTCTCACGCCCCTATACGATTATTTGCGCCCAGGGGCAAACCTATAATTCACTTTATGCGCTTCTCCATAGGCCCACGAAACGCCTGCCGCCGCGTATCTTTACATTCTCGGCACTCCCGGTACTTGTCGCTGCCGTGTAGTATGTGATTCCCGCATACGTGATCCTCTCGTACGGCATATTCAAATGTACGTATAGTTACGCGCCGTACCATCGAACTTGAAGTTGCTCGTGATATTCTGCCCTCTCTGCCTGCTCACTTTCCACCGTCAATTAGCAGCTGTAAATTGTAATTCACTTCACTGCTTCGTCTGCCATCAGGGTAATAACCTTATGGTAACTTCGACCCCTGTGAGGAGACATAAACAACTTTTTCGCCACCTAAATCTAGGGGTTACGGAAACTTCGTTCCAAACCATAAACTTACACACCACAATAGCCGTTTCACGATGGCCGTTATTTTTGCGCGAAATGTTTTTAAGAACATTTTAACATTGTTTTTTATAAATGTTTAGTTATGAAAGTTTTAGTATAACGTATCCATTCCTTAAGTCATCACACTCTCTCGGCATAACGATTTTTGTCTTGAGAATCGTCTCTTAGAATTTACAATATAATATATATAATAAAGAATCATAGTATGTTACAAAATTGCATACTATATTCCTTAAATATTAATTGCATAGGTTAAATGTGATGCCCACGACTCTTCATCCTACTGAAACTTTTCAGAAGACTTCCGAAACATTTTAATCTCGGGCACGCTATTTTGGTCGCTCAACAAACCGACCCCCCTTGATTGCATAATGACTCGCCTGGCCATGCGAAATCGTTTCTAGCGCATCTCATTAGCGCCATGCGAAGCAGACCTGTGATCCATTGACGCTGCCAGATTGTAGTAACTTATATTATATGAATGACTCTAGACGCCCATATATTCTTCTTAGTAACGGACAATTTTAGCTATCATAATCTTGTAATGAGCTCATTTCATGTTTCCATAACTCTTGAATAATGATAATATCGACTAAATCAGCAATTTATTTTTCTTGGAATATATCGTATACTAAAACTTGCATACTAAAACTTTTTAAAACATTGTAAAATGTTTTAAAACATATCGCGAAAAATAATCCATCGTGAAAACGGCTAATGTGAAACTGAATGGTTTTATTTCGTATATTTGCAAAGTCGAACAACAATGTAAAATAACATTGGAAAAGTAGGTCAGCCCTCACATCCGCGCTCCCGTCATTGCGTGCAAATTAGGGCACCGCCGTGTTTGCCTATATGCGCTCTTTCTTGTCAAGGGAGTCTCGCGACAAAATCCTTACTGCTACCATACAACGTGAACCCGCATTGTTAAATGATAATTTTATTTTGCTTAGAAAAAATGTTCGGATCGCGTTACTAAGCTGATTTATATTCATTACGACAGTCAGTATTGCACCAAGCACAGGACATGTTTTCGCTTTAAGTGGCGCAATATGGGCACTGTCTCCCTTACAAGTAATCTTACGCGGACTATACATTCGAATCTGCTATTGGACATGAGCCGCGTTTGACGCTTGCTTAGTGTACGCGATTAGTGATGTCATTTTCCCCAAATTTCCTGACCAAAACCAATCCTAATTACCAAACAGGATCATTTTGGTTGCCCAAATATTGACCGATTTTGGTTGAGGCCAAAAATGTCCAAGATTTGACCGATTTTTAAACAGTATGCTTATGTAAACAAGATTAAGCTGACCGAAAAGTGTCCAAAAATTGATAAGCCTGACCGACCGATTACCGAATCGGTCACACTTTTTTTTCAGGTTAACCAAAATTTTGGTGACGCATTGACCACCACTAGTACGGCATATAGTTTCGATGAAAAATTAATTAATTTACTGTACCTATCCTTGAATCGCGCGATGTTATGGCTATTTTTGACATTATGAAAGAAGTTGTATTTGAAAATATAATCAAATTGTGTTTGAAAAAGCAATCCAAGGTGAACTATTTCCTTTAAGTGTATGGCAGAGCCTTTCCTTGGCAGTAATTGCTTGCCCCAGGGCCCGTTCTCTTCATACAAACTTTTAGGCGGACATGTTAGCTAGTCTGCCCTGCCCAGCTCCGAAAAAGGCAAAACGAATGCAAAGACGCGAACATCGGCACCCGGAACCTGCTCCAGTGGTGCCCAGCTTGCTGGACCGAAGGTCTAATTAATAGTGGGAACCAGGCCAAGACCATCTCCCCGAGCCATCTTCCCCAAGCTCCTCCAGACACACAGGGACCATTTATGCGCGTAAAAGTCGTAGGCTGCCTCTCGCTGCTCTCAAATTATTTGCACTGCTACCAGCACTGGCGGATCCAGGGGCATTTAGAGCCATGCCCTCAGGCATAAAGTGACCTGTTTGCCCCCCAAACGATCAAGCTTCACAAGAAAAAACAATCGGTTATCAGGTATTATGGCTTTGCCTTGGAGAAAACTGTGCAAGGTTAACAATTGATCGGGAAAAATAACAATTTATCGTCAAAATGCATTTGCAGCAGTCAAAATCCAGCTATCCGCAGTAAAACAAACGGGCAAATTTCACGCCGCTTTGCGGCAAGTTTCGCAATTGCTTATACAAATTTGTCTTAACCACTTATCCTCTACAAGGCCGGAGGCCCACCGTCTATATTTCTGAGTTTTATCAGGCAAACCCGTAAAAATTTCGCGCCGCTTCGCGTCGCTAAATAATTGAAGTAGGTACTACCTACTATAACATGGAAATTAATATTGAAATGCTGCAAAGAAGCTTTTTTTCGTCATTTCAGCTGACCCCACTTAAAAACTTCGGCGACACCCCCGCGAGTCGGTTTGAGATAAACGTTATTACCACTTATATATGTATATTCCGTAGCATGTATGCTACAAATTATTGCGCTTTGCGTTTTTTTAATGCTTTTTTAGTTCTTATACCAAAAAAGGTGACCGGCCCAAATCCGGGGAGAAAAAATTGATACCTTTTTGCCAAAAAGGTTGCCCCAAAACCGACGGCTGGATCCACCAGTTTCCGTCCCCCCCCCCCACACTCAAAATTTCGTGGCGACGCCCCTGTTATCAAGGATGATAATGTGCTAGCCACGAAAGCTCGGATCTCTTCATTTCGTATATTTGGTATACAATAAAGATATTACTGCCATATTATGATCATATTACTTCAACTTATTTTTCTCACAATGGCACCAGTTATCATCTCACACATTAAAGCTAATTTAAAGCACTTCAAATGAAAATAAATACATCATTAGAAGTTATGATTATTTCTCCGCATATTCGCGCTTGCAAAGGCATGACTGTGTTTCTGGGCTATGTATTTCCCGGGATGCCTGGCACAGCATGTCCTTGGGCTGAGGGAAAAGCCAACATAGCCGAATGACAGCGAAAACACATATAATAGCATACGACAGGCACCGCAGGTGACAGGGCTTATGTGCACCTGAAAAAAGACAGTAAGACACTAAGTTGACATACCAACTTGAAATAATACATGGACGAAAAAAAACGGTGTCGGCGGGTCGGTGGACGGCGTTCAGTGCGTTGAGATGCTTCCCTCGCGACCTCGCGTGGGTCACTGCGGGCCGCAGTGTCCACTACCCTTCGGGTCGGAACATATATGTCGCTAGCGCTCACCGCATATAAAGGTCATTGTCCGATGCGCATGACAATGCTGCATATAATATCACCTTGATCGTGAAATGATAGGGTTTTCATTCATAGTCTTCCAGGACATATACATTTTCGCTTTCAACACTGGTACCGTATTTTTTTGCGAAAACAGATTTCGGCTCTTCTCCGAAAGATATGCTCCACCGCACGTCTGATATATTTCGGTTAGAACCATCAAGCGAAGCTCTCCATGGGCGTCCACGATTCATGGAGTGTTGCAGGAGGGTTTTGCGAAAATTTAGTGAGCGGCACCACCTACCGACTAGAACCAATAGTCCAGGAAAATAGGTCTCGACTGATTTGGTCCGGCGCCACCGAAACCGTTTTTACCAGTCCTGGTCCTAGCCTGCAGCGAAGGGGCGCGCGTACGTCGTACGGTACATATTGAATTCCACCGCGTCAGCCAATCAGACAGCTGGGAGCAGCCGCGAGCTCGGCGTGCACCGGTGCCGGCTGTGGCCACCGGCGGGCGTTAGCAGGCACGCCAGATGGTGACCCGCTGTTGACCCAGTGACGCCTCTCTGGTGACCTCTGGTGACCCCGGTGACTGTTGGTGGTGCGGGGTCAGCGGTCAGACGACATCTGGCGGTTCCGACACTGGGTCAAACGGCTGGGGTTCCAAACCGCACGTGAGGGACGGAGGCCACCAGCGGTAGGCGCCCGCCACAGATGCACGATACCCGTGCGAGGGTGACCTGCATGGTGCGTTTGTGGCGACTGCAGACCAACTGTGACCAGCTTGTGGTCAGTGAGCGAGTCCCGCACCTTGTCTCTGTACTGTGGGGACTTCACTGCTTGAATGAGGTCGTATTCAGAGGTCACGTTCTGAGGTCATGTAACATGTTCCTGTCCTGTGAAGAAGCTTTGACATTCCATAGCACGCACTACGCTCTTCGGAAGTGTATGTATCTGATGGCCCTTGAGTCAAAAATTGTCTCGGGTAAAGCGGCAACTGGACAGTTCTGGCACAACCATATATGTCGTGGAAGTCAGTGGAGCCTAAAACATTCCCACGCGGAACTGCAGTGCTTCAAGAGCTGCCTGCACCCGCCACAAACCGCACACTAACAGCATGCTGGAATGCTGTCCTCTACGACTACGGAGTGGTGACGCGGCTATTTTGTTCTGCGCCGCCGTCATGCTGTTGATGGTTGGGTAGTTCTGATAGGTCACCAGACACATACGGGTGTTCGGTATGCCACGACCCATTAGTCATTATCCTCTCTCCGCTGGAAATAGGTCAGATGCCGGTGGTGTCGACTTGGTAGAACTCTCCCAGCGAATAGGCCGTGAAGTGCAGCTGACGATGACGTCATCCACTGATGGTGGCGTCACCAGCCGTGACGTGGCGCGCGCCAGCCACGGGTCAATAACCTCTGGACTCCGAGACGGCCTTGTGAAGGCATCCGACGCAGCTGGGTCAAGGTATTTCCTACACCGGGCTCTGGTGCCTTGGTTGGTCACTGGGCCGAGGTCAACTCCCGAAGCGTCGATCGTCGATCTCACCCCGAGGCTTCTGTCGGGAAACTGTCAGCCGGCGGCACGTTATGACAATGAAAGCTCGCAATAGAACAGTCCGACCGAACTAGGGTCAGTCAATCAATCGATAGGAGAAAAAGAGACAATAGCCGTTTTCACGATGGCTTATTTTGCGCGAAATTTTTAAAACATTTTAAAATGTTTTGAAATGTTTTAGTTGTAGCCGCTTTCACGATTGACTAATTCGCGAGAAATGTTTTAACCCTCGTCCTACGGCACCGTAGAGCGAGGGTTAACACATTTATCACAAATTTGTCCATCGTGAAGACGGCTACTACTGAAACATTTTAAAACATTTTAAGATGTTTTAAAAATTTCGCGCAAAATAAGCCATTGTGAAAACGGCTAGTCATAATGCGTGATTTACATTTATTTAAAAACGACATATTTTGTTGTTTAACCGGATCAAATTTCAAAATGAAATGACCAAATACCGCCTTGCCTAACCCAAGACGATCAGGTATAAACCCAACTTAAATTAAATAACATGCATTACATCCGTTTAACTCCCATCCGTCGTAGGTTCAGTAGGTTGTATTGTATGCACGATCTGCTATTTGACAGTGCATTCGCATTTTATTTACAAAATGATTTCGGGGATACCATATTTTGAACATGACTATAAAGTTCCAGAATATTTTTGATCGGTGACATTCCCCCCCCCGTTTTCACAAGTTAAGGGTGGTCGCACATATCGGTAGGCATTAATGTTTTGTGGTAATATGAATTGACTTTCGATACACTGGCGTATTTGCCGAGACACTGAGGCAGACCAACAGTCACTTGTTTACATACGAATAACAAAGAGCTGGTATAGTTCAACTGGTTTCAAAACACTCTCGTTGAACTTGCAATATAGCTACACACTGGCGGATCCAGGAGGAAACCAGGCCATGGTCCCCCAAAAGCCTGAAAGAGGGAGCCAATATTATTTGATCCCCCCCAAGTTAACAGTTTCTCGCAAAAATTTACTTTGCAGCGGTCAAAATCCCGCTAACGGCATCGCAGTGAACACAGTGAACAAATTACAAATTTCGGACTGTTTCGCGGCATGGCACGAGTTGTGCTGTTACCCGTTTTCACGATGGATTATTTTGCGCGAAATGTTTTAAAACATTTTAAATGTTTTAAAATGTTTTAGTTGTAGCCGCTTTCACGATGGAATAACATACGGAAAAAATGTTTTAACCTCGTCCTACGGGACCGTAGGGCGAGGGTTAAAATATTTCTCGCAAATAAGTCCATCATGAAAGCGGCTACTACTAGAATATTTTAAAACATTTTAAAATGTTTTAAAACATTTCGCGCAAAATAATCCATCGTGCAAACGGCTATTGTATATCTAAAAAAATACATTGCACAGAAGGCGTAAAGAAGCCTCACGGACATAAAGACATAGACATTAGACATGACATTAGACAGTTACCCTTGCACATCGAGCGTGGCTATTCTGAGTAGCACGTCAATATGTTAAAAGCTTGGATAAGACAGGTGGGGCATTCCACGACATTTCGACCATTTTTTATCCCAAATTACACCCTCATATCTTGAGCTGTCCTGATCATTGTCCAAATTGGTTGATATAGGGATCTTGGCGTCCTGAATTTGGCTTTCTGTCGAATATTCGCTCGATCTGACCTCAGGTTATCGAGGTTATAGCTCGGGGCATTTTGCAGGGTCACGTTGCAGAGGTGTTTTCGGAGGCCGAAAGACTGCAGTTGACTTAACCAAATATTAAAATACTTGTATGGCTGAGTTCACAATGAAACAAAGTTTTTTTCTGATTTTTTTGCATGACATTGACCACGTGACCTTGTGACCTTTTTTGATGACCTCATGTGACCTCGGGTACACCTCTGATTTTAATTTTTAATCTCTCAAAATACTTTTCAATGTCTTGTCTAACAATGTAACGAATAAAAAAGGTGCGGTTTTTCTTTAATTTGCATATTTTATATCTATATACGTGCGTGTTTTCGAATTACCCCCAAGGGGAGGGAACGGTAAAAACATCTGCAGCTATGGGACCGGTTTGGACGGGGTCTTCCACAATTTGATCTGGCGTGCGTCTAGACAGTGCCGTATATAATTTAACACTTTGATCTAATCTGAGGGACCACATTGGACAAACCAAACCAACCACCAAAATGCGTTGTAGAGACATTCATGCCTCCAACCATATGAGACGAATTTGGAAGTATCTTAAACATTCCGATCCAGCGTGGTTCCAAAAGCTTTGGATAAGAGTTTTATCTACTTTGGTTTAATCAAGTAGACAAAATATAGACCAAAAGTCAAAAAACGTTATGACCGACGACGCCATTCTCAGACTATTCAACCTGAGTTGGACAAATCCTTTTTCCATTCGATCCGGCTTGATTCAAACAGTGCCTGTTGAGTTTTTGACCGAGTTTGGTTCAATTGAAGTGGGACCAAATTGGACTGGAGACATTAACAAAGAACTGATGGTTGTTGGTCCGATTTGGTCCACTTAAATTCGACAAAAATGATTAAAGCTCAATAATGCCCTGGCTCGGACCAAGCCAGAGATGAAATGGTGGGGGATGATCAGTGTCAAATCGGTCCCATAGTTCGGGAGCATTGACGTGCCGATCCTGGTTGTTTTCGTGCCTTTGTAGGCTGACAAAATGTCTAGGGTAACGCCGGTTTTGTCGAAGGAGTTTCAATTATATACTTGACAAAGATTTTCAGGTTTAGATTAACACCGTGGTATTTTGATGGGGAAACATGCGAGAGGAATTCGTCTTTAGGCTTTATGGACTTGTGAGTGCAGCCGAGTGAGAATAGTCAGGTTCATATCTCGTGTTCGGTATCGTCTGGCACAAGTGGTGTGTTTTAAGCGCAGTTTACCATGCTGCCCGTATGATCTGACTCGAAGTGGTGACTCAGATAGGAACAGCGCAGGCTCAGCAGACGAGTTCTTAGGCTATGTGATGTCGTCTCAGAGAGGCACAGAGAGAGTTGCTCTCCCTAAGCTCTTGTCGCTCAAGGTGTATTCGATACAGCCAATGATGTAAGCATGGGATAGCGGTTGTCTATGCTCGCGGAAATCATCACTCTGACACATTGCTCCGTCTAGATAAGAGCTGGATCGCCGAGTTTATTTCGGAATAAGTTGCGGAATAGGATCTATGAAGATACCGGTACAGGCAGACGATTGAGCGTCGGGGCGTGTTTTGAAGGTTTTTTGGTTTCACCGAAAAGTTGTGCGCTCGTCGCCTATCGTGTACTGGTTCGGGAATTTTATTCCTTGACAGCTTGATGCAGGGGTACAGATCCAGTCCTATCGTCAGCGATGAGATCCGGTCAAGGGTAGCTGGTGGGGATACCACTACTGCCAGAATCTAGAGCAGAAGTGAACACGCAATGGACAGGGTCAGGCAGGGGACGTCCGAGATGAGTCTAGAACCTCGTGAGGAAGGAGACGATGTATAGATTGCAGTTGGTAGTCGCATCGTATCTGGTGCAACAGGCGTTTTGTCTAATTTGGGTCCGACGGTGGGTAGTGGATACCACTCTAGCTGACACACGTCTGACGGATAAATGACATTTCAGTGCCAGCCACAACATGACAGGGTCAGAGACGATGGTGCGTTGTTGAAAGCGGCGACGATCGTCGAGATTATCGGTGTACGATGTGCTAAGACAGTACGCCCAGGATAGTGCTCGTGTACTCCACCTTGCTGCCGTCGTTCTGTGACGATTCGAAGTGTCACTTCGACAGGGTCATCAGCGACTCGTTGTTGGGTGTGAGGAGGGAGATGGTGTGGTGTCGATGTTTGTTATTGTGCGTGTCCATTCACTAGGGCCATCTATGTCGTGTGATTCCGACACTCGCCTGCACCTGCTCTGAATCGATAGTCTCGATAGGCATGCGCGCCACGTTGTGGACCAAGTCCAGACTAGAGAATGCGATTGAAAGAGTGCTCCATAGATTTGTGATCCGAGATGAGATGTGTAGGGTCAGGTATCATCGTGGTCATGCTCATCGTCAACTGTTTAGTTTTGGTTTGTCTCTCGACCTTGCTGCCCGTAGATTTCCTATCAACGTTGATTAGGAACTGTTGAAGACATTTTGGACACACGACAGGATTTATGATAAGAAGACACGCGTTTCAAGTCCTCGCTTCCAGAATGGTTACTGGCGAATAGACGGCCGGTTCGTGCAAGATTGGTGTGTTCTGCGTTGTGAGCGATTAATAGTGGTGGGTCCACTTAAGAATGAACCAAAGTAGATAACTCTCGTACCATCGATAGGTTTGTGTAGGAAACTCGTCGACGGAGTGTGTGGAATACAATTGTTTATCCGGTCCCATCATGTCCTTTTAGGCTCAAAGCAGTGATGTCTGCTCAACAGCATTGATTGTTTGTTTGGGGGTGGTTTTGTTCAGATTTGCTGCTGACTAGATGTATGGACGCAAATGGATGCTAACACTGCTTGGCCGTCTGACGATGTGATATCACAGAACTGGCGATCATGAGACGCACGCCAGATATGTCAGTCAGACGTACATCGTGTCGCCAGGAGAGTCGTATCATAGGCATTAGCAAGTATTTGCCCGTACCCTCCCTCGCTGAGGTAGGGGAGAGGTCATTCGAAAAACAGCGCAGACTGTCATAAGCCAGATTGGATATAATATGCGATACTAGAGGGGTCGTCATACAAAGGCACATTTTTTTATGTGCCATGGCAGCTTAGAGCATCGCTCTCCAATATTTTGAGATGGAAAAGATAATCAGATGCCAGTTCACCGTGAGCTGCCACGGTCTGCTCCACGACGTCATCCGACAAAAAGATCACAGTCACCGAAACGCCAATATATAACAAACGCAAGATTGTGTTAGTCGCTTGTGAGATCTGCATGACAAAGAACGCTAGATAAGGTCATCGCACGACTATACGAGTACTTTTTACAGATTGTTACGGTCAACGCAGTCTTTCAGCCTCCCGAAAACACCTCTCAACATGACCTGAAAAGCCCGAGGCTGTGTAAGACTCGCAGACGATAACGACTTTTTTATTAGAGTGTCATATGCTGATTTTCTTAATTATTCTCTCCCCCGTAACTTGTGAATCAGTACTCAGGGTCACCCAACACGACTAATCATATTCACCAATTTGCAAAAAAGTGAGAGATGAGGATGTTTTCGATAGTCGAAATGCTGAATACCCCAACCTGTGGGCATTTCAGCAGATCGACAAGGAAACCCCAAATATTAACACCCTCCGTCTCGAATTTCGATAAAACTCCGTCTACAGGTTTCTGGGCTCTGAATCGCGGTAGCGAGTTTCAGTTTGATTGGAAGCACGGACTACCGAGTTATAGCCTCCAGCATTCTTCGTGAGGGCACCTGCATGACGTAGCAATAGCCAAATAACTCCACAAAAATTATCAATCACTTACGAAAAACCATTTACTTTCTCGAATGGCCAATGAAGTAAGAACATCATCCAGCACAGTTCTTATTTTTTGTGTTGTTCTGATTAAAGACCTTCGACTCTCGGTGACCTGACCTGACCTTTAATGAGCGCAGTGAAAATAAATGTTGTTTATTTTTTATAATTTTCTTTGGTAAGCTGATCATTTGCACAGGATAAATTGGAGATAGGTGTTTTCTTTAAATGTACCTTTTAATTGCTCAAATTGACTCGTTTTTATCTATTCACCAGCACAAAATGAATAATTTGTCCCATGATGGCACTGAATGCGGCTTATGTGTCACGCGTAGGTTTTAAGCTGCAAATTAACTAAGCCAGCTTCGAGATTAAATTAGGTGAAATTATTGCAATTACAGGGAAATTGTTGTCAGTGGCCTTCTGCGGTCTAGCTTGAGGTCATTTGAGGTTCCAGCCGGATCATTTTTTACCACAAATCTTATAAAATGTATGATTAGAGACGTGAGAATGATCGCAAATCTACTGTGTTTGTTTCTGTCCGATTTCTCGTCGCAGGATATGCAGCTTGACTACCTAAGTCACCAATGACCTGCTCAAAGGTCAAACTTTAGTTGGACGAAACAGGTCACCACTTAACACTGTTCCGGTGAAGCGCCTTGACGAGCATGAACACGATGTTATTGTGTTAAATTATATTCTCTTTGAGTTTACCTCCGAAGCTTATACTTCAGCAACGATCATGTTGAAAGTGTTCGTTTGTTGCTTAGTGTAACACAACATTTGTTCGATGAGCACAACTTTTTAATGAACTCCATATAGCAAAATTACAGCTATGTGTTTTCTTGTCAAGGCGCTTCTGAAATATGGTGTTTGGTGACCTGGCTTTAGTCAACTTCAAAATTTGACCTTTGACTTGGAATAAGTTCAAAATTTATTTGGTAGTGGGTTACCCCAGGTTTAGGATCTCATGCTGTCATATCGGCGTAAGCGAATCGACGATGCAAACACTAGTGGTGTAACTGTTCACGTCTCTACTTTTATTATTATTATTAAGAGTTATGTGCAAGTTTGCTGTGACCTCAGACCTCAGTGGACGCTTGCAGAGGTTCACTGGTCACAATTTCCCTGTAAATAACTCCACTTAGCCTCGATGTGATCTATTAGATTTGCATATTTTGAAACCTTCGTGTGAAACATACGCGATTTCAATGCCATGCCAATGGACAAATTAAATCATTTTGTGTTGGTGAAAAGAGAAATAACGAGCTAAATATTGAGCAATTTAAAAAGAACATTTTATAATGAAAATCAAACAATTTTTACCCTCCCAAGACGGCTTACCTTAGAATTATAATAAAATATACAACAACATTATTTTCACTGCGCTCGTTGGAAAGTCAGGTTAAGTCACCAGAGTCAAGGTATTTCAATCAGACTCATCTACAGAATAAGAACAGTGTGCCTGAATGATGTTCCATACTTCTGTCATTCAGAAAAATGATTATGGTTTTCTAGGAATTGGATAATTTGTTGTGGAGTTATTGACTAATTGGCTAAGTCATGCAAGGTGCCCTTACGAAAATGCCGGGGGCTATAACTCGCAACCGTATCTTTAATCTAGCTGAAACTTGCACAGCGCGATTCAGCGCCCCAGATAACCCCTATAATTAAAGGACTTTTATCGAAATCTGAGTTGTAGGGTGTTACCCCCTTGTCGATCTGTCCTGGAATGCCCCAGGTACTAGAAGCTTGGTGTTGATAGATGTATTAGTTGTGAGATATGCTAAATATTCCTCCGGAGGCGAAGTCTAAAAAAACTCCCCAGTAACTCACGGGTTCAGCTCGGTTCTGACCCGTCTGATCTGTGTTCTCAGACCTGTTCAGCTCGCTGACGCGGTCGGCGGCGGGTGGCGACTGCCCGGGTCGCTGCTACCACGCTCTGGCGGCACTCATGTGTGACCAGGTGCTGGAAGGCAGCTCCTGCGCGCGTCGCTCGATGCGCTGCTGCGTCGAACCCGGGCTGGTTCAGCAGGGCGTGACGGTGGCGCCTCTACCGGCCGCTCAGAGACCTTTCATGACAACCAAGAGAGCGACAACGACACAGGTACGACGGTGATACAGGAGGGCATCCAGGGATTTATTGATTGGTGCTCTGATAATTCTGTCATGCGTTCTTCTTGTAATATTTTCATAAGGTGCGTTTTACGCGGATAAGTATTTCAGAAACACTAGTTCTTGCATATATTTAATCATATGTTTTCCACCCAACTTACTTTAAAGTACCGTTTGCAGAAACCAGCTCCGGCTCCAACCACTGCTTCAACACAGCCGACACCTCGACCTCCACTCCCTACAGCGATTGAGAAATCAGACATGACAGAGAAGTCAGGAGATGACCGGAATGAGCTACCTCAACGGGGGGCACAGGTCAAGAGAAGTAAGTCGACTGGTCTACCTAAAGTGCCATGGTATAATCTAGATCTCGGAAATGTGTGTGAGAAATGTGAGATGACTGTTGTTTGTTGATTGGGGTTTGGGTGCGACAACTCATCGGTCATTTGGCGCCCATAGCCGCTACGATGACTTTTGATAACAACTTAGTTAAATTTACATCCTGTGTCAAATTTTAACGAAAATTTGATCAGTGTAAAACGTGTCGAAAAACGTGTTATCCCTGCTTGCTGTTGTAGTTGTTGATAGGAGCTTCCTGGCCAATAGCAGCTCAATGGTCTGACCGCGTTGGACCGTTCTGCAGCCGTCCCGTGTCCGGGCGTCTGTGTGGCGTCCCGGTCTGCCATGGTCTGGTCTGCCATGGTCTGACCGCGCGTTGGACCGTTCTGCAGCCGTCCCGTGTCCGGGCGTCTGTTGACCGCGTTGGACCGTTCTGCAGCCGTCCCATGTCAGGGCGTCTGTGTGGCGTCCCGGTCTGCCATGGTCTGACCGCGCGTTGGACCGTTCTGCAGCCGTCCCGTGTCGGGCGGTCTGTTGACCGCGTTGGACCGTTTCTTCAGCCGATCCCATGTCAGGGCTCTGTGTGGCGTCCCAGGTCTGCCATGGTCTGACGCGCGTTTGGAAAAACCGTTTTCGGGGCCCCAAAGCCGTCCCCCCCCCGTGGGGGTTTTTTTCCGGGGGCGGGGTTCTTTGTGGCGTCCCGGTCTGCCATGGTCTGACCGCGCGTTGGACCGTTCTGCAGCCGTCCCGTGTCCGGGCGTCTGTGTGGCGTCCCGGATCGCCCACTACTGCGAGGCGGCCCTGGACGTGCCCGGCACCTGCGCCGACGACCAGCGCTGCTGCGTCCCCAGAGATCTGTTCGACTCGGCCCCCGCACCGCCGCCCGAGTTCGTACTGCTGGGCAAGTCAGCGTCCAGCAGCCCCGGGCAGCAGCAGCAGCAGCAGCAGCAGCCGGAGAAACGACCAAAACCGGACGCACAACCAGAACAGCCGAAGCCAAGGCCAGTATTACAAGTTGAAAAGCCACTGGAAAGGCTGCAGCAGATGCCGCTGAGGAAATCTCCTCCGAAGCCAGAGTCTTCCAGTGTGGTGCGGCCTCAGCGTCCTCAGGCTAAGCGAGTCACACCGGCAGAGACACAGACAAAGCCGCAGCCGCAGGAGCCGATACCGCAGCCGGAGAAGGTGCAGCTGGACTCTCAGAAGCCGGCGCCGAGGCCTCCTCCAACCCAGTCACCTCCGAGGCCAGTGAAGCCGGCACCGAGACCTCCTCCAACCCAGTTACCTCCGAGGCCGGTGAAGCCGGCGCGTCTGTCCGGTGAGTACGAGTCATGCCGTCCATCCGAAAGGGAGTGAAGTTAATGCAACTTAACTTGTTTACCATACTTCCCTTCGATAACCATTAATTCAGCTGCGTTTGGTCAGTAGAATTATGTGCATTATAAAGTGTCACACATTTGTCTCTGTTTCTAAGTACTCATGTACTTATTACCTAGGTAGCGGAGGCCAAAATATTGATCCGGATTCAGGCAGCTCAATTTCCGGTTGCCCAATTTAGCAAAAGTATAAGATAAGCTGATGAGTCGGCATGGTCAGTAGCTGAATGTGCTGACCAGACATCGCTGTCGGTGTGTTTCAGACCAGCTCACTGTCTCCGTGGCTGACCGCAACACCTGTCAGGGCCAGTGTGTCACCGGTCTGTTCTCCTACTTCTGCGAGAGAATCGACCGCAGTGTTCGCTGCAGCAACGGTGGCCGGTGCTGTCTGAGAAACCGGCCACAGCGACGGCCTGAACCGGAGCCAACCAGGCCAACCAGGCCACCCAGGCCAACCAGACCGGCAGAGTCAGGTACAGAGCCGAGCCAACCAGGCACACCCGCCACCGAGCCAACCAGACCTGTCAGCGAGCCAACCAGACCTGTCAGCGAGCCAACCAGACCGGCAGAGCCAATCACCGAGCCGAAGAAACCAACCACATCTGCTACACAACCAACCACGCCAGTACCCGAGCCTTCTCAGTCAGTTACCGAGACAACCAGGCCAGTCACCAAGCCAACCAGGCCGTCCAAGCTGACTACTGAACCAACTATGGCTGTTACTGAGTCTTCAATGGCTGCTGAACTGGTAACTCAGCCCAGTGAGGAGTACCGTCCAGATTATAGCCAAGAGTACCGCCCAGATTATCGTCCAGAAGGCAGCGTAGATTATGGCCCAGGGTACCGCCCAGAATACCGTCCAGGTAGCAGCCAAGAATACAACCCAGCTTTCCGCCCCCAAAACCGCCCAGGAAACAGTCCAGATTATAGCCCAGACTACATTCCAGACTATGACCAAGATTACAGCCCAGGCTATAGACCGGAAAACAACCCTGAGCCTAGCCCAAATCTCCCTGTAGAACCCGTCAACTCCGAGTCCAGTAACGGACAAGGTGTTTATCCTAATCGTAAAGTGTCGTACTCAGGATCCTCCAGTGTGTCCAATAAACCCCAGGATGTATCAGCTTCACAGCCATTCATCACCAACGATGGACCAGCACCCAGACCCGCGGAGGATATGACAGTCGGAGGTGCTACCCATTCCGACGAGACCCAGGTCAGACCTGCCGTCACAGCTACAGATGTCAACATCGATACCCAGGTCAGACCTGCCGTTACAGCTACAGATGTCAACATCGAGCGTCAGCCAGAGGCCGCTCAGACCGTGTCAGCTGTCAACGAAGACCCTGCTGTACTGCTGGGAGATATGCCGGAGAAGGAGGAGACTCAGGAACCTGATAGATTGTCTGAGAAGCCTTCTGGACAAACATCCGACAAACCTTCAGCTCCACCCCCGGCCGTACCTCACTATCCTGCGAGGCCCGCCCCCAGGCCGGCATCGGCGGCGTCTGAGGAGCAGACTACTGACTGTCCAGGGACCTGTCTACCATCGGAGCTGCTGTCCCTGTGTAGGCTGCCGGCCCGACCACTGCTCCAGCTACCCAGCTGCCCAGCGTCACAGTTCTGTTGCGGGGCCGATGACAGTCAGTTCGCCAAGCAGCCGGAGGTGGCAGGCGGCGGCGGCGGCGGCGGCGGCGGAGGTCCGTCTACAGGTGGCTCCCTCAGCGCCCTCCTCGGTCAGGCGCTGTCGGCTGGTGGTGGTGGCGGCGGCGGCGGCGGCTCGTCTACAGGTGGCGCCCTCAGCACCCTCCTCGGGCAGGCGCTGTCGGCTGGTGGTGGAGGCGGCGGTGGGGGAGGAGGTGGTGGTCTGCTCGGCTCACTGGCCCCTCTAGCAGTGTCTTTACTGGGCGGCGGCGGCGGTGGCGGCGGCTCGGCCAGTGCTCTGCTACCACTGGCAGCCTCCCTCCTGAGCGGGGGCGGCGGCGGCGGCGGTGGTGGCGGGTCAGCGAGCCTGATGCAGGCGATGTTGCCAGTTCTGCTGGGTGGTGGAGGAGGCCGGCCACCATCCCGGCCCACCAGGCCCGTCTCACCATCCAGACAGCCGACCCTAGACCGGCGTCCCCCTCCGCCGCCGCCGAGCCTGGGCCGGCGTCCCCCTCCGACCCCGCCGAGCACGCCGACCCAGCCGGAGGACCCCAGGCTGCTCTGTCCGGACACCTGCATATCACCGCTGCTCTCCTTCACTTGCTTCGGTAAGAACATCGTGATGATGCTGATGCTGATTATTATTTCGTTGTCCCTACCAACCATAGGAAAGTGGGCGTTATGGTGGGAATTAATGGTGTATTTTGGCAATGTGGACTCAGATAAAATGGTCTGTCATTACGATAGCTTTTGTATCGGGGTTCACTGCTGAAATCCCTCCTCCATTAACACAAAACTATTACGCAGGCTCACATCAACTTAACTGCTGACAAGTGATTGCGCTTTCGTTCCCAATTGCTTCAGAACTTCATCTTTTCTCAATCAAAAGATATCGCAGACTGCACAGATCAGACAATGTCAATGCGTTTCTGTTTGTGTAAGTTTCGTTCTGTTTCGTAAGGTGTTAACCTATTGTCTCGTGTCGTTCAGGTGGCGTTAACCTACTGTCTCGTGTCGTTCAGGTGGCGTTAACCTACTGTCTCGTGTCGTTCGGGTGGCGTTAACCTACTGTCTCGTGTCGTTCAGGTGGCGTTAACCTACTGTCTCGTGTCGTTCAGATGGCGTTAACCTAATGTCTCGTGTCGTTCGGGTGGCGTTAACCTACTGTCTCGTGTCATTCAGGTGGTGCTGAGATGACGGACGTGTTCCGCTGCCAGTCTGCGTCTGAGCGCTGCTGTGCCAAGAAGTCGTCAATCCGGAGTCACTGGGACCGGCTGGACCGGGTCCGTCCGTCCACTGACAGCGGGTACCCATCGCCCGCTGACAGTGGGTACCCATCGGCTCCGCAGTACCAGCGGTACCCATCCACCGGCTCCGGGTACCCGCAGTACGCTGAGTACGCGGAGCAGATGGGGACGGCAGGGTACCGACCTGAGTACCCGGCGCGGTACCCGGCTCAGCCGCAGCACCCCAGTCAGGCCGGGTACGCTGCTGCTGGCCAGAACACGTACCAAGAGCAGCAGACCGGCTATGATGTGTATGATAAGCAGACAGGAAGTCAGACTGGATACCAGAACCAGACTGCATACTCTGAGCAGACTGGATACTCTGGACAGACTGGATACCCTGAGCAGGCTGGATATCCCGAGCAAACTGGATACACTGCACAGAGTGGATACACTGAACAAGCTGGATATCCCGGACAAGCTGGATACCCTGAACAGACTGGATACTCTGAACAGACTGGATATTCTGAACAGACTGGATACTCTGAACAGACTGGATACTCTGAACAGACTGGATACCCTGAACAAACTGGATATCCTGAACAGACTGGATATCCCGAACAGACTGGGTACTCTGACCAGGGAGTTGCAGCGTCTTCCGCAGTTGACAGCTACAGACCGCACAGTACCGTCTCTCCAGATTTCCCATTCGGACCTGTCAGTGGCCCGTCCTCTTCCCAACACAGACCGACCAGCCCACCCCCTGGCGTTGCCCCTTACAGCCAGCCTGCCCCGACTTCAGCTGAAAGCCCATACAGAGGCACCAACCTGCCACCTGGCGACGAAAACTACAAACAGTCCAGCCCGGTGTCCGGAGGAGTCAAGTACAGGCAGCCAGCAGTGGCGTATCAGCCAGGTGAGTGGTCATATCTCCGTCTATTATATCCGCAGGGGAGGGACAAAGTAAGTAGTACCTTGGCATTTGTAAAGCTGTCTCTCTTTATAGTGCTGCACTTTGTTTTCACGTGATTTGGTCGATCCTCGAGGCCTCGCGATATGTCAAACACCGTGATCTATATCACTCCACAATCCGGCGATCACTTGACCCTCGCTGTGTCTGACTGAGCTTCCTCCTTTCCAACTTTGTGAAGCCCCGGCGCCGACCCCGGCGCCGGTGACTCCCTCTGCCGCCGCACCCATGGTGGTGGCGCCACCATCGCCGCCCGCGCGGAACAAGTACGTGTGCGGTGTGAAGGGAGCCGAGGCAGGCCGCGAGGCGCGTGTGGTGGGCGGGAGTGACGCGGCGCCGGGCGAGTGGTGCTGGCACGTCGCCCTGGTCAACTCTCTGAACCAGTACCTGTGCGGCGGAGCCCTGATTGGCACGCAGTGGTTACCGGCGAGCCCATTTTGCATGAAAGTGAGAGTTAGCCTAAGGTAGCGGCCGCCCACGAGGCGGCATCGGCATCAATAGGTGACGCATACCACCACATGAAATTCGTCATCGGAGAGTTTGGCATATTCGGAGTTTAGGCCGCCACTGCAAGCACAAGTGAGTGGACCTGCCGCTCACTGCGGGTACAACAAAAGTGAGTACGGCGCCCAACTGCATCACAGTGAGTACGGACGACAATCAGCGCACACTCGCATCACAGTGAGTCCGACAGCCCGCCCACTGCATCACAGTGAGTACCCGCCGCCAGCACTGTCTCACAAAAGCGAGTAGCCGCCCACTAGCATCAAGCAAAGTGGTTCTGTCGACCCCACTGTAATCACAAGTGAGTACAACTACGCCAGCCCATTGCATCACAAAGTGAGTAGACAACAAGAGCCGCCACACTGCATCACAAGTAAGTACCAGTCCGCCGCACTGCATCCACAGTGAGTAAACGCCCGCCCACTGCACACAAAGTTGAGTACCGCCGCCCACTGCATCACAAAGTGAGTACCGCCGCCCACTGCATCACAAAGTGAGTTCTGTCGCCCACTGTATCACAAAGTGAGTACCACTACCGCCGCCCACTGCATCACAAAGTGAGTACCGCCGCCCACTTCATCACAAAGTGAGTACTGAGAGCCTCTGTCTGCCAGACGAGGCACAGAGTTAATAGCAGAATTGGTTCGGGAATGAACGATATGAACTTAAGCGAAACTATTTTCCCAGTAGCTAAAATAGTTAGTAGTTGTGTCATATGTGATAACGTTAATTTTGATTGCAGTGATCATTTGTGCGATCCCCAACTGACAGCATGACCTAATTCCTCATTTCTCTTATCGTCAATATGCGAGAAGAGTCAATATATCGTCAGAGTGCGATAAAATCAGCCAACCACCTTTCTAGTTTCCACATATGTCGCAGCCTGTCATCTAATTTGTCCCATTCCGCAGATCTGTAACACTATAACCCTGTGTAGATCTGTAACACCATAACCCTATGTAGATCTGTAACACCACAACACTGTGTAGATCTGTAACACTAAAACCCTGTGTAGATCTGTAACACTACAACCCTGTGTCGTCAGCATTGTGCGGTCAGGAGACGCCATCTACGTGCGTGTGGGCGACCATGACCTGACCTCGAAGCAGGGCTCGCCGGGAGCTCAGACTCTGCGGGTGTCCACTACCTACATCCACCACAACCACAACACGCAGACGCTCGACAACGATATCGCCCTGCTGAAGCTGCACGGAGAGGTGAGAGTTTACACCCCAGCCACAGCATAGCGCACATAGATGATAGAGACGCCGTGTCCTGACCAGTTCAGACCCCACTGCATAGGCGTAGGAACGTTTTGAAAAGTGTGGGGGGGGGGGGTAGCCACTGGCAGATCCAGACTCTCTCCGACCTCCGTGGGGCATCTTTTTGTGGCAAAAAGGCACTCATTTTTTTCTCCGTGGATTTGGACCGGTCACCTTATGTTGGTATTCGAGCTTAAAAATGCACACTTTCAGGAGAGAAAAAATCGTGTTTTTGAGAGAGAAAAAATTACTTATCGGTTAAAAAACATTAGGGAGCTGTACGTAAGTCAAAACCATAATATTGCTATGTTATTATATTTTGGCATCATCCATTATACTTGGTTCTCCATTAAATATTCCGGTTTATATGTAAAAAAAATGTGGAAAGAAAAAATCACAAAATCTATACTTTGAAACATATTACACAACTGAAATACATATATCATAGAACAAAGTATAGACAATAACTAAACCAAAATCAAAGCAATATCTATGCTTTTGACTGACTGGCTTTCTAAGAATGATAGTCTGGATTTTGTATTCGACATTTCCGATATCACAGCTGATTATCATCGTGGACCTAGATGCGTGCTGCTGCCATCGTGACCATTCAGTCATCCTATCAGGACCTAAATATTGACGATGCGCCTAGCCGACTCGAAAGGACCCACTGTTGACGAGTAAAGTGGATGGGTCAGACTATATTCTAGCGCTCTCCCGATTGAGCTACGCGGTGGAGTGGGGACTTCACTCTGGCGGACGGGTATTTAACCAAAAGTAGGGGGAGCAGTTATTGTCGTTGGCCACTGTCTAAAAAACAGGGGCCTTCATCCTCTGAATCCAATTGCTAGTTTATACTTCTATAAGCTTTGATATTGACGGTTGAAATTTAGGTGAAATCATAAATGCAATCATGGCAGTGGCACACATAACGAATCAACATCAGCGATGTAAGAGGGAGCAACCGCTCAAAAGTGGGGATGCAGTTAACATTGTTAGCTCCCTCGACCGTAAAGCGCGGGGCCCTGGCCTCCCCATCCCACCCCCGGTTCTTAGGTATGCTTATGAGTTATGACATTGTGGGGTTATGAATTAATCGTCATTCTCGCAACTTTAAAATCTTAACCCTCGCCCTACGGGTGCTGACAGGCCCAACTGATATTTTTTATTGAATAACTTTTTACACATAAAGCACATCTTTCTGAAATTTTCAGTAGCTGAGTTGACAACCATTATACGTATCTGTCTAAAATTCATTGTTACTGGTCAAGTCGTTTTGGAGATAATTATGTTTTAGTGACGTCATGCTTATAAAAAACGATAAATATTTGAAAAAATAATAGAAAAACGTTATGCAGCAAATAGCAAATGGAAAACGGAAAAATATAACATGATATTTTCTTTAATATGGTAATCTCTGAAATCCAAAATTATGTGTTTTTAACCCCAAAGAGTCAAAACTGTTTTTTATCGCTACAAAATCGAAATATTCAATGCTGTTAAAAAAGGAATATATGTGAGAGAACTGAGAACTGATTATAAAGAATACCCAAACAAAATGTAAAGGCAATATCTCAATTTTTGCCTGAGTAGTGAAAAAGGACTTGTCATTTTTTAAATCATTTTTTTTTGTCCAGATACAAACAAATGTTTTTTTTAGTTTTTTTTTTAGACAAAACTGGTCTAGGAACATGCCTTTTATTTGCATTTATCATTTTCTAATTTTGAGG
>VOPJ01012654.1:0-18983 GCA_014673585.1 Semibalanus balanoides
AAATATCATGTATGCTCAGGCTTTCACCAAGCAGAACATGTCAACATCAAAGCCGTCGCCCGATATCCACCTGCTACCTCTCCCCTCCCCCTTCATTGCCCGCCCCCAGCCGCAGCGTCCACTGTTTCCTGTGAGCCTGGGGCGGGTCTGGCCGCCGGCGCTCCCGCGGCGGCGGCGGCGGCGGCGGCGGCGGCGGCGGCGGCGGCGGCGGCGGGCGCGTCGTTCTTATATGGCCTTGGGCGCGTCCAGTGGCCGCCAGTGATCCACAGAGCTCGGTTCAGGTGACAGTTGCGCGTGTGAGGTGACGTTCTGCAGTGGATAACAGTGCGACAGAATAGCAGTCAACATGAGCGGACGATTCGTGGTTGCTCTGGTGCTGGTGGCGATAGCAGGTATGTTTTGATCAGCGACGGGAATAGTTTTCTTCTTTTTTGAAGGTGTACATCCGGTCTATTATGTATCTTCCCTTTTTTAGTTTCTAAAACTCATCTAATTTCACTTCTGTGGACATGATGGACTGATACAAGGAAACATGTGGTACCTATCTAGGTAGGTACTATCATGTTCTCTTAAATCACTCCTCCATGTACACAGAATATAAATTAGATGAGTTTAAGAAACTAAAAAAGGGAAGATACATAATAGACCGACTGTACGTATCTAATCGGCATTCACATGAATTTACGGTTGATTATGAAACATTTGAAAGTTTTTCATATTTTGGTTTTCAGAAGTACTTACCTACATAAAAGGCCGGTGAAAAACATTTAAGAGCATCAGCGATCATGATCAAGCAATATCTAACAGTAAATATAAACTAACATACTCAAATTTCCTGCCTGCATAAAATAAACACAGAAATATGTTCGTGAGTGTTTTAATTTAAATGCCTTGATTACAAAACGTATTTCAGTAACTCACAAGGTAACTTTACTACTAGTAACTCATGCATATTTCGCACACCAAAAGTATGTTAAAAAGAAATTTATCATTGAGTGCTCGGCATGTGGCAACAAGCGCTTGCATTTTTTGGGAATTCGATTTGAAAGATAAGTGCTCGCCAAATCCGCAAGCAAATGCTAAGAGAACATTTCCGTCCTATTTGGGGTTAACTTGAACATATTACATTATGCATACTTCATAACACCAGACTTGTGCTTGTTCCGATTCCATGCCAAGCCAGCTGGATCCGATTCCAATTCCGATTCCAATATATTTTTTACTAGAAGAGCCGATTCCGAATCCAATTTCAGGGCACCTGAAAAACTTGATTCCGAATCCGATTCCGTTTATTTCAATTTTATTACGTCCTGCCTAAAAATGACCCATCATTCTTAAATTTTGTGCAAAAGACACGAATGACACTATAGCTATATCAAATATATGACACTTAGTTGAAAAACTGGTCTGTGCTGCAAAATTGCGATAGTGCAAAAATGTGAAAGTTTACTGAGGGATCAAAACAATAAAATATCAAGACATGCCTTAAACCATGATGCATGGCAACGGGCATATTACAAGTTACTATTTTCAATGTGATACACAGGGGAACCAATGCCCTAAAAGATATAATATTCTGGAAGGTATGGTACAATAAACATAACATTGCCATGCGTTAAGGCATAACATAACACTGTCATACGTTACGTCATACGTCATACATTATGTCTCCATTTAAATAAGTATAATACTGAGCATGTTTATTGACCCTCAGTCAGTAACAAATCATCGTCTAGCTTTGCTTTAGTTATTCATGCTTGAAGGAAAACAAACAGGAAAGCTTAATTTATGATGCGAGTGATTTTTAAGAAAATAAAACAAAACCGCTTGATTCGGATTCCACCATTGTATTAAAATGATTGATTCCACCTGATTTGGATTCCACCCAGATGTCAATGGAAACAAATCTGATTTCGATTCCACTGGAATCTAGCCAGGCACGTAGCCAGGATTTTGCTCAGAGGGGCCACGTCGGTGGTGAAGTCAAATTTCGCTCCTCAGCCATATGTTGTTGACCGGGAGGGGGTAGGGTTGTGTGTCGTCATAAGCAATCCCATTCCATACTATTGTTAGTTTGTTTTTTGCTCAGGGAAGGGGGCATTGCCCCGTGCCCCCCCCCCCCCCGCTTAAGCTTACGCCCTGAATCAAGCAAAAGTCTGCAATAACCACATGATTTTACATGGTCTAATCTATTTTTCAATGAGATGTTGTCTTGTCAAACCATTAAGGAACTGTAAAATGTAACCTTTTGTGACTGTTGGCGGCAACCCACAACTCCTTATCAACGGCTGACAGACGCACAGCTGCCTTTCTGACCCAGTGCAGAGGGGTGGAATGCAAAATGAGCCACGTTAGCCAGGCGCGCCTCCCGTTTCAGTCAGCCTATCAAACTACGTCCGTGCCCCGGGTTAGACACGATGCTGGAGCTCTGCCTGTTGCTGTGAGCCGCCGGCTGCAAGCTGGGAGCTCGACCGTTGGCGAATGGGCAGCTCAAGGTTGAGAACGCGTAGGTACTTTGGTGATGACTGAGCTAGTTTGCATCGCGAATGTTGGTGTAATTATGGGCGTGAGTGTTCCGTGAGAGGATAACTTTGCAGTTTGGGGATGTAAAGCGGACAGACATGATGTCATTCGTCAGCATGACGCTGCGGTACCTGGGAGAGATGTTCGAAGATCGTGTCACGAATGTTTGAAGTAATGCTGGTCGGGACTGAACAGTATCGTTCCTTATCAATCTTATTTTGCCTACCACCGATGATTTGCCAACCTTACTTAGAAAAGACATGCGATAAAATTGATGGTGACTGTATCCGTGATTCGTGGAATACACATAATTAACAGTTAAAATAAATATCACTTAAAATCATACGATAATAAGCCGGCATAGTTCCTTTCAAAGCAAAGGTCGTCGTTTTTCTGTACTGGAGTGCACGGTTTGGTTCCCTTCACAATCACATTCACGGCTCATAAAAATACATATGTGTGACGTTAAAACAGCTACTTTCCTGGCCAAACGAGTTTCAAAGTCAGAAAAGACTGTCGACCATTGAAACAGCCACAAAACAGTTTCGAATGCCTTTTGTTTCCCCTTTCGGGGTATGCTCGAGGTTCCTTTGTTAGATATAATTACATATATTGCAGTAAAGACAAGTTTCAAACATACAGGAACAACACAATCCGATATCCGTGCATTCCAATATCGGATTGTGTTGTTCCTGTATGTTATAATTATATATATTTTTGACGATTAGGTATAGACATGGGTGTGAATATGAAGTCTTTGAGATGCTGGTTGGACAGTTCGCAATTGGTGGTCGAGGTGATCGCATTTCTGTCAACGTTTCGAAACTTGATTTTTTCATGATTTGTCAACGCCATCTGCATTCCAAAGCGCAACGCAACATCATTGGAGCATATATGGCGAACTTTCGTCACGACACTTTCCGTTTGCGCAATACAATCATTTCTATGGCGAAACACTACACAAAGTATCACGTGAATCCCTTCGGTTTTAACTGAGCGCTACATAACATTTACTGGGAATACCTTAGTGCCCCAGCACGGCCCAGGCTAACATAGTTTCCCCTCTAGTGGTGCACGGGTGGATAATGGCCCATTTGGCTGCTAACTTTGCATCGCCCCTGCGCCGCTGCGCACGACGGTTGCGATAAGCTAATGTGTTGCAATCTCGCTGCCGGAGGGTGCGTGAGCGTGCATTGTGCGTGCCTTAACAGCGCTGCCATCGAGCGTGGTCTGGGTGTGCGCGCGTGTGTGACGACATACATTGTGTCTGTCTGTTGAACGAAACACGTCACAGTTGGAGCTTTGAAGAGCTAAAGGTTGAAGCACGTTTACGAAGGAGTGACTGTGTGCTTCAATGGATTAGATCGCTGGGTTTGATGACATGTGGGACATTGCTTTGCCATCTGCACGTTACGATCTTTGTTCTTGAATGTCTGTTCTTAGAATGGGCCCTGATGCCCGAGTGGGACAGCAACACCGGACACGATGAGCTTCTTGGTTCGAGTCCCAAGACGAGTCCCAAAGCGAGTCTCTGAACTGCGTGACTCACAACTGTAGCAGAGGTGATAACGTCATATGTTCCGTCAACTGAAGTCATGGGGCCCTTCTCCACCAGGAACCAGATCTAACCGGCATCGGCATTCGCAATATCTCGCCATCTTTAATCAGTCATACATTTTTAAATGGGCCAGGTTGCAATCCACACCTGCCACAGCAGATGGATGACAGCAGCAGACGAAAGCCGCTGACTTTCGACGGTGAGGGATGGTCCGTGATGGTATCCCTCCTGCCCCCCCCCGTCTGGGGGGGGGGGGCAGTCCACTCCCACGCCACGCCCCTCTGCCGGTTGGCGTGTACCCGATGCATTTCGACATACTTGTTGTTGGGCTGTAGCTTCACTACTGTTTGCTTCACTGCACCTAATTTCACCAGGCCCATTTCACTGTGGTAAAAAGCATGCCACCCAATCCCTTGCATCCGGCTTTGCCTCACCAAAGGACAACAGTGGCCATGCCAGCTACTCGAACATTTTTATTGAATGGCTCCATTTTACCCCAGCATATACCATCGCTCAAGGCTTTGCACAAATCGGGCATGAATCACAAAACACAAAGAAAGCACTGATAGCCGGCAGTGGGTGGTCCAGAATGTACAGTCGGTCTCCGGCTGGCTTTTGCCGTTCCCAAATCTGGCCATTTAAATGGCAAACCTTACTCATGTCGTGCACGACCGTTGCTTTGACCGTTGACCATTGCTTTGATCGAGTCTTTGTATTCCGAAAACAATGCGACGTGCATGTGCTGTGCCAGACTGAATTTTACCTGCGGCTGTATATGCTGTATGCTAATGAGGCACTGCTCACCTATTCAGTGACAGAAAAGTTTAATTTGTATTTCTACTTATTATCACCAGTGCAGTTTTTAGCAATACACACACATACAAAAACACATGTCTAGTCGGCCAGTTCACCTGAACCATTCGAACCTGCCCATCCACCGTTGCTACCGCCCGGGGCAGGCGGATGCCATCACCGTCGGTCAGAGAGCCCACCTCCCCTCGACCCCGTCACAGCCACCGCCGCCCAACAGCCAGGAAGCGCGGATGGACGCCCATGTGGAACAAAGGCCTGCTGTTCCAGCGCGCGGGAAACCTGCGCCGTCAGCCGGCCACACCGCACCGCACCCGCCATTGGTGTGGTCCGCGTTACACCTGTTGAGTATTAGAGCATGCTGGGAATGCAAACTGGCACCAATATGCCACCCACAGCTCGTCTCATCGACTAACAAGCACTGGCGTGACATTCGTTACCAACGGCGGGTACTGCGCGTGTCGCGACATCTAACAAACTGACGACCCAAGACTAGATACAAGACAATGAGAGCTTTGGCCCCATGAGGCTGTCATGAGGTTCTTACTTCTCGACCCATAGGTTAACAGGTTCACAAGTGCGTAGTGTGCATATTTTCACGTCGTTCAGTCTAAAGCTCGTTCTACTGACCAGGCGAAGATACCCTTGCTTGAAGTCGTCACTTGGTACTCGCCATTCGGTATTCGTTGAGCAGATATTCTTGACTCCACCTTGCCTGAGCAGCGAATGGGCTGTACCATACCAGCTGGCCGGGGCAGTGACCAGGCGATACCGCAGTCAGCAACTCCCACTGCGGGCCGCGGGGTGCACTACCAAGGCCATGGTGCGAGCTTGCAGCAGCGGAAGCGACCCACACGCTCTGAGTCACGCACTGGGTGGACTGAACCGGGGCGGTGGTGCTGTAGGAAGGGTAGATCCTCTGAGATAAGGCGGGTTTATGATTAAAGCTGCATGATTGAGCTATCGGAGCTCTCCTGGTGTCCCAGCGGGGTTCTGAAGCGACGGGAAGCCTTCCTTGCAGTCCCGTATTTGGCCAGTGTGGGATGGGATGGGAGTTAAGTCGAGCCGATATATCATCGCCTAGCTAATTCCGTGTATCCGACCAGCAAGAGATTAGTGAGAGAAAGCCTGGCAACAGGCAGGATAGTGCCGGTCCAAGACAGCACCATCTATATGCGATAGAGAATGCACTGTGCAGACTCCAGAGATAGTCACATCATATTACAGCATACATCTGTGTTGAGGTAGCCACATCATATTACAGCATACAACAGGTGAGCTCGAACCAAAATATCACACACGTGTGTTATATCGACACGTGTGTCAAGCGTCGTGTTAGCCACGCCTATCACAGCGGCCGACAACACGCGTTGTTCTGCGATACACGTGTAGCCGCTCTGTTTCACGCAGCCCACCCGTGGCGCCGTGCTGTTGCCATTTGCCTATCAAACCGCCATCGGTACCGACCGACGACGCTCGCCTGTCTGTTCGGCCCAGTCTGACCCGACTCAGGCCTCTGAGAATTGCCATTCGAGCAGGGCCTACAGCAGTCATATCCACAGTCATATTCGGCATGAAGTTGCCGTGCCGTGCCGTGCCGTGCCGTGCCGTGCCGGCCGTGCCGTGCCGTGCCGTGCGGTGGCCGTGCCGTGCCCGTGCCGTTAACCATGCCGTGCCAGTGCGTGCCGTGCCGGTGCGTGCCGTTCCGCTGCTGTGCCGTGCCGTGCCCGTGCCGTGCGTGCCCATGCCCGTGCCGTGCCCGGCCCGTGCCGTGACGTTTCCGTGACGTAACTAGCAGGCTGTCAGCTGATTTTTGAACAAACGGCTTCGGTTGCCGGGCGGTAAGCGGCAGCCGGAGCGGTACCTACCGTTAGTGGTGCTGAACTCAAGGACAAGCTGCACCTCCCTTTTGCAGACCATGATCTGCAAATTGCAACGTCGTTTGACGTTAGCTGGTCTTTTTGTATGGACTCTGGGTTACTTTGCATTATGAAGCAGCCGTTCGGCCAATTACTGTTGGTTTTTAAGGCCCCGTTTGTACGTAGGAGTTGTTGACTCTAAGCCTAAGGACATTGGCCATTAATTCCCCTCGTCTGTCTGTTGGTGGGCAGGGATTGGCAACAGAGTGACAAGGCCCTCGATCAATGTGTTCAAATGGAGATAACCGGAAACCTCCGTTAGTTGTTAAGCTCCAACACTTGCTTGCAGCTCCACATCCTCTTAACCTTGGTGGGCTGGGCGCTTAAACCCGGATGGTGGGATCCAGGCTCTAAAAGGCAATTACGGAAGATGGCTGCGACTTAATCCTTATCAGACTTCTGTGGGCTTGAGAGGGATCTTACGCGACCAGTGAACGTCAGAACCCTAGATAAGACTCAGAATCCCAGGTTATCCGAGATACGGCATAATAGCTCGTGTGTGTAGGAATTGCAGGATAGTCTTGACATGTACCTTCAGTATTATCCAATATCCATGCAGTGGCCTGTATGCAAAGTCCACCTTAAACACCGTGTACGGCACGTGGTCTTTGCATGCCTCGCACTAATCCCATTGTCCTGGAAGCCCTTAGTTGAGTCACCTCACGGTATGACAAAAAGCACGGCGGTCGCTCCTTTCCATAGCTGGTGTAGTTCGTGTCTTACACTTCAACGCAGCTCAAAAAGGCGATCACGTGTCGTGACAAGAACGGGAAATGTTATGCAGTTATTCACACTTAGAAGCATAGGCGTGGTTTGCATCAAGAGTGTTATTTTTTCTGAAGGAGTTTGAAACGTAGTTCATACATATATTTTCTGTATTCGGTCAACTTAATTACTGCACCCTTATTTTTCGGTATCGTTAGCCACGTGTTCCGACGATCAAGTGCAATTGTTGGAAGGGATAAGCTTTTAAGCGAATGCAAAATATTAGTTAAATGCATGAAAGGACCTGTCAGAATAGCCCACAATTATCATAAGCAGAAAAGCTGCCATGATCCTGGATTCGCACACGTGCGAAGAAGCACAGGTACGAAGGATCAAGCCAGCAGGACATCGAAACGTAACATGGATTTTAGGAAGAACGGTTTACGGTTGCCAAGAGAGTAGATTGAATACCGGCGCGTTTGCCCACCGAACTATGCTATCCGTGCAACCGAAAACAGCGATAGGTATATACGGTGTGTAAAATGGTGCAGCAAAATCTGATTGATGTAATACTAGCCGTTTTCGCGATGGATTATTTTGTTCGAAATGTTTTCAAACTTTTTAAAATGTTTTAAAATGTTTTAGTAGTAGCCGTTTTCACGGTGGACTAATTTGCGGAAAAAAATGTTTTAACCTTCGCCCTACGGAACCGCAGGGCGAGGATTAAAACATTTCTCGCAAATTGGTCCGTCGAGAAAACGGCTACTACTTTTTTAACATTTCAAAATGTTTTAAAACATTTCGCGCAAAATAATCCATCGTGAAAACGGCTTCAGTACACCTTCTTGCAATCGCATTTGACCAAAGAGCAAAACTATTTTAAACACTCTGCATATAGAGGGCACCACTTCTTGCCGTTTCACCATAAACATTCACTATTTGCCATAACTATTAGTCGGCATTCCATTACAACGTCGTCATTTGAGCAAAACATTTCGAAATAATTCTCCAAAACATGATTTCAGCATTGGTGAAATTGAACTTGGCAAGTGGAAAGTTATTGCAAGAGAGAGAGGCAGTATATTATCCTAGGATCGCCATGCTAAGTTCTGTTACCACCGGCACTACTACATAGTGTACACACCGATATAATAGCGCAGCACAACGTACCACCATTTTGTCTATCAAAACGCGATGTGGTGCCGAGCATCATGAGAGATTAACCCAAAACATCGTATTGCGAGACCCAATGAGTAAATAATTTAGTCGAACCAACTGTTCAATAATAGTTTTGCTCCCATCTGTTTATAAGGGATTATACGTTTTTTCCCAGAATAATTGAGTTAACATAGAAAACGTACTTATGGTTTATCGGAGGTGTAGAAGATCCCGAGCGGTTACCACACTTTTTACTGGAAAAATGCATCTTCTTTTACGTATATGGGGGGGGTACGTTCAAAGTCTCGTGATCCACCGCGCACTGTTTTTGCATGTACTGTGCTGAGAGTAAGACAGCGTTCTGCTACGCGCCGAACCACCCGAACCAAGATAGGTAAGAGTATCTAAAAGGTGGTGTACAGTAATCCGATCAAGTACCGTATATCAAATACAATCTTCTGAAAATGCCAGGAGGTTTTATAGTCGCTGATAATTGCTCAACATAATGATTAAAATGAGCAACAGGTCACCTCATATGTCTTAAACGTGGTTTTAAAGCATCATACAACTTGCAAAAGGACGCTGCATTTCCTTCAGGACGAAGGAAACCCGTATCAATCCCTTTATAATTCGGGCAACCAAGCACCACGATCTGTTTTGTCGAATGATAATTGTTAAAATTGCCGTTCAAACAGTCATGCTGAATGGTCAAATGCGAGTGCAAAAAGGTGTATTATTTCTGCAACTGTGATACCGTGCCGCGACGACTTTAACACCAGCTATTACCGATTCGTAAACATATTAATTGTTGATTTGCCTTGTAGTGAATGGCTGGCAAACGCCATTAGCACCCGGCAGACGATGCACCCAAACCTGTCGTCTTCACCCGCGATCCATCTCATAGTCGAGCAACCGAGACGGGGCAGCGGTCAGCCTTTGGTACAGAGTCCATGGCCAGTACAACCCTGGAGCTTAGTGATTTCTCGGTACATACGCTATGTAAAGCCTGGTAACTGCGGTCAGACCTGACGTAGACGGTGCGCAGTGGCCGGCATGCTGATTTGGGCACGCCGAAGCAGTATATACCTTCCGTATAAGAAGGAGTGTATACCTTCCTGAAGGAGCTGAAGCTGAAGCAGTATATACCTTCCGTGTCTATGGAGTAACACATTTGGAAGCAACGAGAAGCTAGGAGGAGGTTTGCTTTGTGTAGCGTGTAGCGTGTACCAAGCTTAGCAAACTCCACGCGCTGGTAATGACTTTTGCGAGGAAATTCACGTGCAAGCTGAAATCGTCAGAAGTTACTCTGCAGCACCAGCAGCTGCATCTGCAGATCAGATTTTAAACGTGCGTGATTGTTGGCACAGAAACTAGGGCTTCTCATGCTAGGCTTCGAAGTCAAAAATAGATTTACTTGTTCCAGAGGCGTCGCCACAAAATTTGGAGAGCGGGAGCCACCCAGCTGTTGGGAGGTGTGGGGGGGCAGCCTGGCGATTGGCTCCCTCTATCATATGAGCGAATGCTAAAATCCTGTTAATCTAGGGAGAGCAGAGCAAGCCCGGAGCGATCCTGGGGGCGTCCCCCTAAAAAGAGGGGCTGTCCCCCTCCCCCGGTGGCGACGCCCCCGATCCCTGCTTCCAAGTTAGTAAGTCCGTACCCCATTTGCGCCTGAACAAGGAATGCTCTGGTCGTCTGGAGTTAGCCACCCGATCGAGATGTTTGCACTTGAATAGTGGAAGTTGGAACTGCATTCGGCTACTCACGGTCACAAATGTCAGTGTACGGAGGATCGTGGTGAGGCTTTGCGACAAGTAATTATTTCGAATTTAAATTCTGTCGGTGAACACGAACCAAGCATCGGATTGCTGCGGTCATTGCCCACGCAACAACGGTTGCGGGCTGCTCAGGTAAAGATTCTGAGCCATGAAGCGTGTTTGGTCATTGTGGTTTTGATATCATCTTTTTCTGTAACGCTCCAGGCAGTTATGCTTCGAAGGCACATGCTCTAATCTCTTTGGAATGCATATGCCATGGCTTAACATGATTTCAAAAATCATGCAGATCCTAACATTCTCGTGATCATGTGCAACACTCCTTCGAGATACTTGGGAAGTGCATTATCTCCAAGCCGCATGCCTCGGGGATTATAAATCTGAAGGATGTGTGGCTTATGTAGCTACCAAGGACACTGGCGGATCCAGAACCTGGGCATGGGGGGCTAAATTTCAAAAAGTGTCATCAAATTCGAAAAACTCATCGGATTTGGCTTCCTGTACCTTACTGAACGTTGGTGACAAAGTATGCCTTTGTAAAAGTTTATTAGATTTCCCTCTACAGTGGAATATATGTCAAATTTCGTCAATTTCAGGAAATATGGGGGGCTAACGCCCCTGCCGCCCCCCCTTGGATCCGCTAGTGGCCTCTTTCACAGGAGAAGTGTCTGCAAATTGGGAACATTAATCTCCAGGAAGCGTTTGTATCGCTCACTAAACCCAGCTGTAAGTTGTGAGTCGTGACATGTTGAACACGGTTCAGAACATGTTCCTCGCCTCGATTCGCTGCAGAGTCTGCCCAAATCGGCTCAGTCGAACCTCTGTCAAGGTGTCAGAGCTTAATTGAGTTCGAAAACGCAGAACAGTGGTTCCTTCAGCTGCCAGGGTCCGGGGAGATAGAGGCCAGTGCAGTGGGATAGATAAAGGCGTTTAGGTCATGCTCATTATCTGCATATATGCTTTTACCTTTACGGTGTATGGCCGCGGTACCTTTTGAGTTGTTGCCTTGTTAAAAGCTCGTTCGAAGATGTATGCCTCTGAGTTACTGTAAGTTACAGCACCGCAACTCACCATTCAACGCATACAATTGTGTGTCAGTTAGGCCTTCACGCATTACACGCAAGTCTTCTGTTATCTGACACACAGCTCATCATCGGCTGACACTTATTCTAGACATGGCCTCGGCAACACTGCCCGCAGACAGCCACACATTCCTGTAGTCCCTATATACGCACGCAGCACTGTTCTCAGTTATCTGCAGAACCGCTACGTACGGGGTTATAAGCCTTTCGGTACAGGATTATACCGGTACGGTGTGGGATTATAATCCTTTCGTCTTCCGTGGAACTCCGAGAAAAGCCGCAGCCAAGATTCCTTTCCGCCGCGGCTACTCCAAGCCGGTTTGACCCGGTCTTATCCTGCAGTGGCCGCGGCAGACAGACAGTGCTGCTGACACAGATCTATATATCGCCGAGCCATTCAGACCAAGACGGATGTATTAGTCATGGGTCGACGTCTTTGCGGCGGCTTTTCACCCGACACGTCAAATCAAATTAGGATTAAAGCGTGAGAGTGCGACTCATATGGAGGATGAGAGCCTCGCCTGGTGATACAGCTGGTGTTATACGTGCCAGTTATTACAGGATGGTTTCGATGCATGAAGATGTTTAAGTTTCGGAGAGCTTGATTCTTTCCGCAACAGGTCACTTTCAGTATTTTTGCAGAATATTATCATGATAGGGAGCTTCAATGCTATTTTTCCCTTTCATGTTTTATAATATACATACACAATAAGTTTGAACATTTAAAGATGCTTCTCTTACCTTGAAGCACCGGTGATTCGTTTAATCAGGGTCGTTGCTGAATGCTTACCCGGACACCGTTTAAGCACAGTCCATAATGCCCGCACATGAGAAGTCCGGACCTTACGCAGTGACGTCATTGGTAAGACTACACGAACCTGATGACACATCACTCGAACTACTGCCAATCCCTGAGGAGGGGTGACTGCCATAAATCTCTATCGGAGCCACACCTGCTACACATTGTTTTCGAAAGCCACCTGTATACAACACATCGTCGCAGCGAAAACCAGCTGTCTGCACCGACTCAGGGCCAACCGGCAAAAGCCGCTCCCCCATATTAAGAAATTCGTGTTGATTTGACAAATAAAACACGATCACAGGCCAGTGCCTGGCAGTAACCGTGCGATTCGGGCAATCAGATAGACCAGTCCAAACGGGTAAAAAATATGAAAACTGGACTGGTTGCATCCGGGAAAAATAGCTGAGGTGCAATTGTTATCCATGTGACGGTTAGCTGAAGCGTGTTGCATCCCATGACCGGGGCAACTTTGCTGCAGTCCAGTCAAGCATACAATGTGCCCAAACATCCGTGTTGAAGTTACTTGGGTGCATTGTGCGGTTCTCAGTAAACAAACGTTATGTAAACTATACGAATTGACATTGTCAAACATCACGAAATTAATTGTCGTTTTAGTTCACGCCTCTATGCTTGATTACCTCGGCATTGGTGTAAGTTGAAACTGCAGTGCTACTTGTCATCGTGATATGCACCAGTCACTTTCATAGCAACAACGACGACGCTTGGAAATCAGTCAACAAGATGTTCATGAATTGCCATTTTGATAAACATCTTATAAAAAGCATTTGTATAACATAACTCTGACCTCATAACATTGCGCTGACCCATCAGCAAATCAACACAAACAAAAAAAACACTTCTCGGACTCGAACCCACGACCTGAGACCTGACTAACTACCTATCCCGCCTAGCCCAGACTGACGTCACTTCCTGTTTCAGCCTGTTCCGCCGACGTGACGCGGTGCTACGACTGCTTCACGAGCACGGCGCGCTCGGCGTGCCACGTGCGGCCCCAGAACGAGCAGAACGGCAAGGCGGCCTGCCGGCGGGGTACGAAGCGCTGCGTCACGGAGCGGCATCAGACCAGCGACGGCAGCATGATCTCGCTCCGGCGCCGCTGCGCCACAGAGCTCGAGTCGCGCTTCAGTTACAACAGGTGAGATGGCGTGAACAGAGGTGGGTGGGTTCGAGGCTGGGTGCGATCGATGATTTAGGCAGCATAATGATCCCTAATGCAATGATAAAGCCAAGTCTGAGAAGGCAGAGCAACCGTTTAAGGGGGGTGAAAAGCATTTCTTTGGGAAAATGTTCAGAGATATGACTTTCATTCATCAGTTAAATACACTCAATAAACAGTCCTAGCACTATGGCTATAACCCTGCAAAGCAAACTCACTATCATATATCGTCTCAGAATTATCGTTTGCTATTCAACATTGCTCCATTTCGTGTTCCATTCTCAACATGGAAGCGAATCACAAGCCGACTCGACAGTAGCCTGGCCGACAGCAGACAGAGGGCTGTAGACAGATGTAGCAAACGGCTAAACAGGCTGCTCTTTGTCAGACCCAGCGCGATTGGCAGCGGAAACTGTCATCCTGTACTGCGCCTAGAAACCAGTATTTTGCAGACTGTGGAGGACATGTGATGGAGGACATCTGTGATGAGGCGAGGACATGTGAGATTAGCGCTGAGTCAGCGCAGAGGATTTGTGTTTTCAAAGGACACTGCTTATCTCTTTGAATCTACGGAAGGCTTAACGCGGCAGGATGGCTGGGCCTGTGCTAGGGATCACGCTAGAAGTATCGGCGTTTCACACGGCGGCTGGCCAGCAAAAACCACGGCAGGAAAACTGGTGTCTCTCATAATTTTTCCACTACATGACTTGGATATAGCTGTGGAGTTTCGCTGGTGTGCGCCATATCTGCGAAATTAAGCCCGCTGCCAGATCAGTGGTTCTACTTCTGAGACGCGTAGTCACTTGTCTACCGCCTCACATCGCCAGTCATTATCGCATTATCTCTCTTTGTGTCGCCCGAGAATGGGCGGACTGTCAGATAGATTAGGTCACGGCCGTTAATGTCGTTAGTGTCGATATGTCGGATTGGATAGCCGGTTTTCTGCAATTTAGGCTGACACTGACATTTTATTTAGTCGTCAAGGACATGGAGTCTCTGCTAAAAAGATATTGCCCAAATTTCACCTAAAATAGCACTCAGTGGAGGGTGAGAGCCTGAGACTACATGGATGACGCGTTGCTTCAAACGTTTCGTGAATGATCACGGATTTCACATGGAACAGTGACTCTCCGGCTAATATTTATGTATTACTGCTAGACACGCAAGGCGGGGGGAATTTCCTGTCATGTAATACAGTTATATGGTTTCAGGTGAAGTCACGAATAGCTACCGGTGATTCCAATGAGGTCACGATGAGCAGTTCTGCGGCTTGTGATTCAAATACAACATAAGGCAAATACCCTTTTCAAGAACAATAGTGGGAAAAAGACATAGCGTGAGGAGAGATGACAAGATCTTCTGCAGTATGTGTTGACGTACGCATTTGGTTGTCGCGTCTTTGTTAGTGATATGTCGCTGCTTATTAATGCTAGTATTTTGTTGTTGTCCCAGCGACACTAGCGCATAACAGGCGCCCGCCGCCGCCGCCGCCACCGCTGCCGCCGCCGTTAGCTGATACTTGAACGACGAAAACAAACAACAGTCAAACGAGGATGAATCATCTTACGTAGAAATACTGGGGAATCAAAGGCTTATATGGCCGAGCCATGTCAAATGTGCGCATTTTTCTATAAACGGAATTTGCACGAATCATCAGCTCGGAAACACTTCACATTCCTATACCCACTCCTGCATTCTAAGAATTATGAAGAGGGATTCCCATTTACACGGTTTGAGTGTCGCTGTAGTCAATCAGCAGAGACGAACTGGAGCCTGGCAGACGAACGGCAGAGCCATGGAGCAGCTGACCTGGATCTCACCCCGGCTCCCATCGCCGTGCAGCTTCCTGCTGTGATCTTATCCCCCAGCGACTCGGAGCCGTTACATGGTGAGCGCACATGAATGTCCCAGTCTCCCGAGCCGAACCTGTGGTAGAGGACGCGCCAGATGCTGACGCTGCTGACGGACCACTCGGGAGCCGAGGAGCGGCATCAGCGTGTACTTGTGGTCGGCATCACTTCTGACCATGCCGTTGGAGGGGGAGAAGAAGCAGTGGTTGGAGGAGAAGAAGCAGCTTGGTCATCCAGTGGCAGCCAGCCTGCCTGGCATGGTCAGCCACTTCTGACAGCGGTGCGGTGCGGAGACTGGCAGACTCGGCCTCTTATGTATCCATGCAGGACTGCGAGTTCCAAGAGTCCGTCTTTCCAATCTCGGACTGCAGGAAGACGCAGCCTGGGTCCTGGTGAGTGAGGACCATCCGGTAGTCTCAGCCGTCTAGGCCGAAGCCATCTGGGTGGATGAACGTTCTGTCGCTGATCATCAGTCCGATGTAGGTGTAGGTGTAGATCAGTCCGCAATACAACCGCTCCGGATGATACAGAAGCCAGCTAGTCAGCTCTGTGTTATTCGGGACGGCCAGGTGGGATTCGGCCGCCTGGTCTCGACAGGCCCTTCTGGACTCCCACCAGGTGCCATCCGTCCCGGTGACGTCCCACAGGAAGCAGCTGTCTCGGAACAGCTGCCAACCAGTGGACACGGCTCGACCAGACCGGCAGGTAGTTGACCGCCAGCAAACCACCGGCCTCCACGCTGACCGCCACGGGCCAGAGCAGCTGGCACCAGCCGGCAGCGGTCAGCGTGAAGCCGACATAGCCGGAACGGGCGCTGCACCGAGACTCCGCAGGCGACGAGAGACACGAGCACGACGAGACTCCGCAGGCGACGAGAGACACGAGCACGACGATACTCCGCAGGCGACGAGAGGCACGAGCACGACGAGACTCCGCAGGCGACGAGAGACACGAGCACGACGATACTCCGCAGGCGACGAGAGACGTGCAGACGTGCTCAGTGACTTCAGGAAGAACGTATCGTCACGCCGGACGAATGAGCCGCCAGCGAGCAGCGCTGACAGCCGCAGAGGAGGGCGACACACAGCCGCAGAGGAGGGCGACACACAGCCGCAGAGGAGGGCGATGCACGGCCGGAGAGAGGCCATGGCACGATCCAGCGGCGGTGGCAGACCTGCTGTCCTGCGGCTGCAGCCGACCCTGGGTTTACCTGGCTGTGGGTGAGAGGTCAGGCGGACTTCGAGCTGCGTGCCGCTATCATTACGTTGCCTTGCATATTGTATACGACGATATGTACGTTATAGGATATGGTTCGGCATTTATGCTACATAATAGCCGTTTTCATAAAGGATTTATTTTTACCCGTTAGTACCCGGTAGTACCCGGTAATATGTGTTTATAAATTTGTTCATACAAAGAGAACTAACGGGAAATTTTGCATTGTAAGAGCAGATAATTGTACATAATTTCATAAAGGTCCAATTGATACAAAACAAAAATGGGAAAAGCCGTGTTCCTAGACTCAATTACCCAAAACGCACGAAATATTACCGTTTACTACCGGGTACTACCGGGTAAAAGTCAATCCTTCGTGAAAACGGCTAATGCTGCAAATTTAGATGAACCGTTTTTGGTGCTACTTAGCAAAACAAAGTTTGCTTTTTCGTTACAAGTTTCTTATCTCTCTCGGACCGATGTGAAAAACTGGCTTCTGTTGACGATGGGCGCGACACAGTCCGCTTTAAAACGTGACTTGAACTGAGATCAGTCACAGATCGAACGACAACGGATGGGAAAAAATACGATCGAAATTCAGCGGTAATGGACTTCCGAAACGGACCAATCACGGCCCGGTATCGGTATGACGTCACAGCTGCGAACAGGACACTTCCTGGCGCCGCTGGTCCCGTATCCATTGGCGCCACGCAAATTCGCAAGTATTCAGCTCAGCAGTTTCCTAAGATTTTTTATTCACTTCAGGAAGGTGGCATTAGGTAGTTTCAGCTCGGCGCTTGAGGAAGAAATTAAGCATACATTTATTGTTAACTGAAACTCTAGTTTTGTCTGGCAGCATAACTACGCTAAATCAGTAATGATATATGATAAGCTAGTGGCTTACACTGCTCGATCGCATTGCCTTGGCGTCGAAATCAGAGTCGCTCTCTGTTGCATCATTCTACCACAAAAAGCAAATATATTGTTCTTCCAGGTTTGGGTCGGTTGAAATGGTTCAAAGAATTACGAACGTGCATTCAGTGTTCGTGAAAGGTCTTGAACACAATCACATAGAAAGTATTGCAATGCCCATGTTGCCCGCTGATGTAACAATCCACAACAATACAGCGCTCTGGAAGGGGTGGTTTACCGGCAATGCCAATGACAGACGATGGACCCCTTTCACCGTTCACGTAGTACAGGTATTTACACCGATTCGGTCAAACGAACACATGTCATGTGCACTTTGCCTGCTGTTGCACCAGCCTACACAACTATAGCGCTGAAATAGCGTTGTCCGGCTGCAATAGTTACTGCAGTGTGGTGCACCAAACAGTGCACCGGGTTCACCTGCAGCCCTCGACCTCAATTCAGTCAGAACTGATGATGCGGTTGATGGCTCAGCGCCGCGGACTTCTTGCCCGGAGCGGCTAGGATTCCTTGTAGCCTTACTTGTGCCTTCCTGGATCTTGACAAGAAAGTCAAATCCGCCATTACCATTTAGCATTGCCTAGTCGGTAATATAACATAACCAATAGTACAATATCGCAGGCTGCTGTCACGATGTTTTAAAGTATGTAGATTGCAGAGCCAATGCAGAGCCTATGCAGTGTGTATGCTTTTAAACAGGCTCGGGGTTATGTTGCCACCAGGATACGGAGTAACACCTGTCATATGGCATGGGACAATGAGTATGGTGTTCTACCCGGACATTCAGTGTTTCCTTTTTGTTCTGTTCAGATTGCTTATAACGATTGACTTCGGCAAACTGGTCTATTCTGATCCAATGAGTATCACGTTGAACGATAACAAAGGGGAATACCTTCCCATTTCCTCTTTGTTTGGAAAATAGCCAATAATTGTTTCGCCTTTTTTAAGTTCAAATCGGTCACTGACTCATACAATTATTACAGCGGAAGCAAAAAACTTATATTAACTCAGGAAACTTGACGAGGTATAACTATACAGCACAATAACATTTCGTTCCGTCAACACGGCAATATATCAATCCTGTTTTCCTTATATGCTATTCAAGCTCGATAAGGATACCTCTGCCTTGCTTTCTCTGCTTTTTAATTCCTGACATGATGTGATCAAACTGGGATTGATCGAGACTGAAGAGTTATCATGGTAATTGGCAATTGTATCTAACTCTTTTATTTGCGGAAGATCAGTTTCATTTTGGCTGACGTAGTTGTCAAGTGAAAGGCAACTAAATACCGGATTTCCAGCTGTTCAGGTTCACCCACACAGGACAGTCACGTGCCGTACGTCAAACAATCCGGATTCTGACTAGAATTTCCATCCGAAAACCACGCATTAATCCACATGCGATATCGGTGTAACTTCGGAAAACACGAACGATCGATGATTATTTGTCTCTTTTTGGCGTGGTCGAATTCCAGGATGCTG
>VOPJ01012655.1:0-18986 GCA_014673585.1 Semibalanus balanoides
GGTAGTGCCGCCCACAATCCGAATCGTACTATTCAACATTTGTTGCACGTCAACTTTGTTTACAGGGTAGTGCCGACCACAAGACGCAGACAAATAAGAAACCGTCAATTTTCCTCTGCACCTGTCGCTTGTAAGGAAAAATAGAACAGCCCTGTCATGCTGTAATCCATCAAGTGATCAGGTAGCAGACATCGAAACATCGGAGTCAGTGAGGACATCACGACATCCGAGACAGATGCGTGGCATCACGCCACCAGCAGTAGTTTGACGTACACAGGCCGGATCGACTCCGTCCTGCCCTGCTGAATCCACACTGCAGGCAGCCGTACAGTTTACTCATCCAAAGGGTGCCCCCCCCCCACACCCAGCACTCTGTGTCATTGTACCGTCATAAATCACCACAGCAGTCGCGGCCGGCACCTGAATGGCCCTCAGCGCACCCCTGTTAGCGCACCTCTGTCAGGTTGGCCCGGCATGTATCGATGCAAATGTAAACGCCCGTTTTACAGTCGGTGCATCACGTCCGGGCAATTTCGGCAATTCACCATGACGGGTTGCCCTGAGATCCGACAGTGAACAATATCGGCTGGATGTTGATTATACTGTTGGCGATGTAGGCTGATAAAATATGAATTTGCATAAGAATAACTAACGTTGAGACTGGCTGGCTTAGCTTGCATAGCGTCTCAGCTATTTAACAACATTAGTCATATAACAATACTAGCTGGTGTCAGAACTAAAGGAGGAACACCAATGGAACGTCTGGATATGACAAAGCGTTTGATTTCCTTATCTCAGGAACGTTTATAAAGCTAATTACAGCTTACATAGAGCTACCTCAATACTGCCGTCACAAGAATATTTATTAATTGCATTAATGAAACAATCACTGCAAAAGAAGTGACAATTTTACTTCGTTGTAAGTTGTGATATTCCTGACGAGCCGAGATGTCGGAGTTTTCAGCTGCAGTGTGTCCGTCTGTCAGTATGTGTAGCTACTGTGTAGATACCTGAGTCCTGTGTGTCAGTATGTGTAGCTACTGTGTAGGTACCCGAGTCTCACCGTCACAGGAGACACTATCCGCGGCCAGCCGGTAGCCGCTGTGACACGAGCAGCTGACCTGACCTGACCTCAGGTCACACACGTGCTGACAGCCGCCGTTGTTCCGGGCACACGCGTTCGGTTCACACTTCCTGCCATCGGGCTCCAGCGAAAATCTGGTGTCACACAGCAGGTCACATCCTGTGTCACATAGCAGGTCAAAGGTCACATCCTGGTGTCACACAACAGGTCACAGGTCACATCCTGTGTCACACAGCAGGTCACATGTCACATCCTGGTGTCACCCAGCAGGTCAGATGTCACATCCTGGTGTCACACAGCAGGTCACAGGTCACATCATGTGTCACACAACAGGTCACAGGTCACATCCTGGTGTCACACAGAGGTCACAGGTCACCGGGTCTCCCTGATCAGTTCGGGATCAGTCACTTGTGACGTCAGGGGTCACCCTGACGCACCCCAATGTAGCAGTGATGTCATAAGGCTCTAACGTGACCCAGCATTTCAAAGTCGGTCAAGGGGAATTAACATTCAGCACATGCATAACGATGACGACTACTAGGAACGGCAGACCGCTTGCGACCGTGATTTTCGGCGATAACTTTTGAAGACATGAACTGGCATGACCCAATTTATACCGATGAACGTTTCAGACTCTGCTCTACGCTAGTTGTTAATATCAATGTTGTGCAATGGCAAACAAAAATGTATGACACTTCCTATTCACCCGTAATGTTAGAGATGATGCGACCTCGGATAGAGGCTAATGTGTGGTCGCTTTGTAGTCCCGCTCTCGACTCCGCCCACCACTCGCAACTGAACGGTCGTGGGTCGGACAAGCCAGTTCATGGCCAGCCAGAGCGGAGCTAAGCTCTGACGTCAGAGCATAGCTCTGCCCTTTTACGATAGCCTCTACCCATATATTTGATTATCCTGCGCACGTTTGAACATTACGAGTCAATGGAAAGTTCCCTAAATTTTCATTTTACGTTGAACAACCTTTAAACTAAAAATTTGTATACAGGGTCTGAAACGTTCATTGCGATAAATGTATCCCATGTCAGTTCCCGTCTTCAAAAGCTATCGCAGAAAATTAGGGTACCAAGCGGTCTGCTACTCACAGTAGGCGCTGCAACCAAGGCAAGCAAGGTGGACTAAAGTGATTTATTTATCATATGAGACATTAAAACAAAACTGTTTCCTGTCATAAAAGCATCAATCACAATAATAAAGACATGTGGCTGTGCAACAGGAACATTCTTCATTGTATCCTTAGAATCTTCGAATATAAGTAAAATGAATAACTGGAATTCCGTTGGGTACGACGATATCATCACCTGTCAATCAACTTCGATATCAACCTCGGCCACCTCGCCACAAGATCGTCGCGGAGAGATAATGAGCTTAATTTATACCGCAAAGCATGTCACGCTGTCAAAAAAGAAGCCCGCATTTTATATCGCCAATGAATTGCAAAGTAAAGGGATTTGTGAATTGTAATACGAAGGAAAACAAATCCTTTGTCAAATATCAGCATGTCAATAAAGTAAGTATTATTTTTTTGCTTTTTGCTTTTTAAGTTTGACAACACCAATAAAGCATAAATAATAAAAAAACGTATGAATCCTGGCAAAGCACAATACGTCCATGTATAGCTCAGTTGGTCTGGCGTTGGACCGAACAACACTTTCCCACCTTGGCGAAGCAGATTTGAGTCGCATCAGTGTCAATATTTGCCTCTTTCTAACCGGGATGACATGCAGTCGGCCAGGATAAACCTTGCATTGTGTAAACAAACAGGAACAGGGTGTCATTCGTCTTACCCGGGGTGGCAGTGGCACCTGGCCCGACCTCTGAAGTCTTCACACGTGTGGTCGCAGCCTCCGTTGCTGTTAGTGCACGCTCCGACGTCTGGAAAGTTGGAACGTCGTGACTCATGAGCCTTCAGCGAGGCGTCACACCGCACACGGCCGGTCAGAGGTTGACTCATATCAGTTGGGGACACTAACTGTAGGGAAATGCTCCAAAAAAGAGCGCTCTAAAAATAGCGCCGATGACGTCAGAGCCTGCCGTAGACACCCATGCACTATGGATCAGATGCCCTCCAAAACCGTTCATAGAGCGAAAATCCAAATAGGTCCAACAAGACTCGGTTTATACCTAAACAATCTAAATTGTTCAAGGATCCAATGGTGACCTCTTTTTTCTCTCGGACAACGATTTCGTGGTGAAAATACAAAAGCCTAAACACCTGCTATGTCCAGGATTGGAGAGGCAGCAGAGGTTACTGGGAAAGCCGTGTTTCTGAAGGGATCTCTGTGGCAAACTAGTTGATTGCTGATCATCGTAGTGGCCAATCAAGTGCACTTTTTGCTCTTACCAAAAATTGATTCACAGTGGGCAAGTTGCATTTTATCTGGTCCTTCACGGATATAAAATTTGTATCGCATTATTGTTTAGTAAAAACATATCCGCGTAGTAATCCATAAGGATACAAAAAGACTCCCACCAGTTCCCGCCATAATTTTTATGCGCACATTTAGTTCAAAGTGTGCTCTTTCGGATTATGCGGAGATCACCTGCGCGTTTTTGCGCCAATTCAAGATATTTGATTATTTCCCAGAAGCGTCACGACCAGCAGGGAGAAAACTTCAATAAAGGGACACTGCCACCTTCAAAAAAGTTGTCAAATGCACGGCGCTTGAGGTGCTAAATATGAAGTTATTGCTGCCGAACACGATTATGACATTTGTATCTCACAAAGGGTGCTCAATTTCATAAAATAGTTAAGTTTTAATATTTTGACTGATGACGTCATATCAATGAATGGCGGGAAATAGAGAAAACCTTCACGCTGCCAAATGTATGGCTAATGTATGTCACATGCAAAACAAGTCGACTAGTCATCAACATTTTTTAGTAAGAGTGGATGACGTCATCGACTCAGAAATCCCGTTCAAATACCTGGGGACTTGGGATGTAACCGAGTGTAAACATAGTCAAATTTCCATCATTTGAGTAATTGAGGATTTGCTTCACATAGTCCGGTCTACTGGTATGCTAGATAGTTTCAGATTTGAAATAGGGTCAAAAGTTGATGATCCAGAGGTCAGCAATTTGGCAAATGTAAATTCGTAGAAAAAGTTTTTGCTAATAACTTTTATTTTATTAGCTAGAGCAACACTTTCCCATCGTGTTTTCTCTTGTCACGGCGCATCGAGTGGGATTATATCGGATGACCAGCTAAGTCAAACTGAAAATCTGACCCGAACCTGACTGAGGTCATGTCAAGATCAAATCAAATTTGTTATCACTTGATGACAATCGATAAGAGAAAGAGAATGGTGAAAACCCTATTATTCTGCCCATGTAGAAAATGAGTTATTGTACACAAACAAAATATGCCCTGGGGACACAATGGATTTGACCTCAAAGAGGTCACGGAGGAAAATTACAACATGGACCCTTCTACATAGCTCCAAAATAGTGATAATGATGAAAACTGACCAGATTTAGCTAGGTATGTTAGATTTGTGCGCATATCAGCCCCACGTCAGTGCGAGGGTAAATATGATTTTGGGGGGGATTGGCGGGGTCTAAGCTGGGAAGGGGGGTTGGGGGGGGGGGCGTTGAAAGGAGGGATGGTATTTTATCATATTTACATACCATATATGGCTAGGCATCAATTTCAGGTCAAAATCCTCATAATTTTAGCTTGTTCTTCCGATGAACGGTTTTGGAAATGGAGCCCATCTGACCCACTGTGCCATGTTAAAGCTTTAAAATTAGAGCATATTTATGAACTCTTTTTACAAAAACCACTTGTAATAAATTGAAGCAAAATGTCAGAAACCAAGGAAGTAATACAAGACACAAAAATGATCAACGATCGTGTTTTTTCCTGTAAAAGCCTTAACAAACCCAGATGCCTAGAAAATGTAACTTGAATGTCAAATTTGTGAATATGGACAACGAAAAAAATATATTCAAACAATCTTAATTAGCTTAACTGTTAAGTTTGGTCCCTAATTCAAGTTTATTTTTTTCAAAACAACATGTGTACATTACTTACAACGGATCTGATGCTGTTTTCATAAAATAATTATGACAACTATATTTCACAACACGTAACTCGCTCTTGTATTGAGCGTTTCAGCACCAGGCAACAGCAGGTAATCCAGTGGACGGCGCGTCCATTAAGGCATTTAGGCAGTGCCAACCAAAAGTTCAGACCCTTCTTGCGATGTTTGTAAGAGTTTCGTTGTCCAAAATCATAGGAAATACCACATAATTTTTCTGACAATATATTTTGCATAATATGACAAAATTGATCATGGCTAGCCTATGCAGAGAAAAACTGGTATTCCAAATTTGAATTATTAATGTTAATGATAAGTTTGAATTTAGCTGCAATTCAGCCTGGTTTTCGCATACTAAGCAAAGACCTACCATATGGCGAACATTTGGGCAGTTAGGCGCACGCTAAAGCCAAAGTAATTTGGCGAAAAGTCTTGGTTAGACAGTATTTTCGCAATACTTTTGGCAGATATGTATTTATGCCATGGATATGGCCTCACGATTTGCGACTCGCAGACGCTTCGTGTCTTCCTGCGTAGAGGGAATGCGAGGTAGCGTTGCTGAATATTGCTTGTTCGTGTTTTTTAGTCATGATCAGTGCAGTGATTGCTTAAACAATGGAGGATAGTGATCTTGGCTCGATTTGTGTTTGTTTTGGCCGTTATCACCATAAACACACTGAGTTCAGTTGATCTGTCAAAAAATGGATAACTATGTGACTTTGTGGAAGATTGAAGAAACTGCTTTGGCTCCGTAATCCTTTCGGGGTCTTCTGATACGTCAGCAACTAGTAACTACAGGTGGTTAAAATAATGTCGTGTTAACTGGAACTGAAATAGGAAGTCCGCGTTCAGGTAAGTGGGCACAATATGTGTCCTAATCTCTATCAATATGATCCAAGTGATTTTGGTCCATGAAAGCTATTGTTTTGGTTCATAGACCATACTAGTTTAATCTTTTACTGGAAATAAGTGCATCTTAACAATACAAGAAAAACCTTTAACATTGTTGCATGACAATAGAGTGTTATTTTTAGTAAGGCTTATGACGGAGGCATCAATACCCTAAATGGCCAAGCGCAGAGAGAAGTCTCCGCGGGCAAAGCCTGTCCTTCCTTTGGTGCCACCTATAGCGATTAGCGTGTTTCCTAAAAAAAAAAATCAATGGTGGCGTTGATTCCCTGATTGGCATATAGCGTTGAATTCCCTATTTCTTGCCGGGACCAAGGCAGGGGCGTGCCAAGGGGGGGGGGCAGCGGGGAGCCATGCTTCCTGAGCGAAATAAATTCCACACTAGATAGATGAGATTCTCTGAAAACCCGTACCCTACCTCAACCCCCCCCCCCGGTCAGCAGCATATGGCTGATGAGTAAATGGGCATTTTTTTGTTTTTTCGACGTGCCCCCCCGCCCCCCTGAGCAAAATCCCTGGTTAACGTGCCTGGGACGCAGGAGGGTTGCTAACCAGTCACGGAAGGCTGGCGCCGCCACTGGGTAATCCAGAAGTAGAACAGGATCTAGACTGTTTTCTGCCAGTAACATATCTAGTAATTTAACGTGACCAATTTTTTAAGCAAATTTGAACAGTATTTTCTCGCATTTTGCATATATGGTCGTCAGTGGTCGAGTGCTAACGCAACAGCCGCTTGAAAAGGTCTTTTTTCGCGACCGCTTACATGCATCAAACTCTAAAATTAGAGCGTTCTATTTTTGGAGCATTTCCCTACAGTGTCCTCAACTGATATGCTGAAATAATGCCGGCGAAGTCCAATAATCATATGACGAGAGCTCATACAATGAAACCTGTAACAATTTTTCAACACTCACTGTGCTCTTTGCATATGTCTCGTGCAGAGGCTATTTGCCGATTTGATCTGTAGTTGACGCATATTCAGGTATAGATGCAGACGCGTTATTGTAAACAGCAAGAACGGTAATTATTACCTTCATTAAATTGTAAGCAATAGCTTATATATTGTAATAATGCCGTGCCGCAATACTAATGTTCTTAGCCGGTAACATTTCGGTGTGTTATTGATGATGACTGTTTGTCGCTATCGCATCTGATACAAGACATCATCATAAATAAGCGCAGTGAGCATGTGCAATCCGGTCGTCAGTCAGCTGCACACTGGCTCATTATTGCCTCGTCATCCGATGACCAGGCAGCCCTATATGGGATACTCTCTTGGTGTCCCCACTGAACAGCATCATCATTACATGCACTGCACCATCTGCACATGAGCTGGATTGTTCCGATGGCCCGCCCTGCTGCAGTGCACTGAGAGCTGGTGGGATGACAGGGGTCCTACTGCAGACCTGCTCCCGCTCCCTAAACCGACAGACGGCATAGTCACCCACCACCCCCGCGCCGGCGCTGTCCTCGAGCAGGGCGACCGCCGCGCGCCGGCCGCGTCCCCGGCGGCGGGCGGCGGGGTTGAGGAGGGCTCACCAAACGTGACTGGCGAGCACGTACTGACCCGTGTCACCGGTCAAACGATCCAATGAAGCGCCCAATGTGCCCGCCATTAGGAGCAGGTTCTGTTGTTCAGACGTCATGGGGGGCCGCCGGCTGGACCGAGTCCCCCCCGCCCCAATCGGGCAATCCCAGCCCCCCGCACTCTTATGTCTGACAGGCTCATTGCTGCCAGCCGGGCTGTTTGAGATGTTCGGGGCCAGCTGTTTGAGATGTGTACCGCGTGGTTCACGCCCAACACTGCCAACACTCAGCCGAACCCACTCGTTAGACCCATTCAGGTGGCCTGCCGTTCGAGGCAGCACACCGAAACTTGCACCAACAGCATCCAGTTGATCTCTTAACGCCTAACTGCTGAATACGTGGACATAGTCTGCTCGCACCCTCCGAACCAGATCACTACTTGACGTCAGCTGGCAAGTAAGACAAGAACACTCAGCAGCGGAAGTACTGACGGAGGCAGGTGCGGCTGGTCGGAGCCGAGCTTCATGTGGTCCGGACACACGCAGATGAAGGAGCCGCGCGTGTTGACGCAGTTGTGAGAGCAGCCGCCGTTGTCGGTACCACATTCGTCCCTGTCTGCCAACAGAACATCAATGGCACCGTCAGGCTAGGTAAATATTAATCAGCGGCACCGTCAGTTTAGGTATATATTGTATATGTTATATCCATCCATAAGTATATATTGTATATGTATATCCATTCGTGGCCTCATGCCTTCCCCATTGCTTTCTTCATCAATTCAGTTCGCACATGTTCTGGTCAGATAAGCCTACATTAGGACCCGATAAATTTGGTAGACTTTATGTACGCTGGCTCGTCTGAAATATATTTGCCCACCATTATCTCTTCCGTCATGAATTGTTCCATGCATCATCGGTGCACGGCCGGTCGGCACTAGCGGATCCGAGGGGAGCGGCAGAGGCTTAGCTCCCCCCCCTCCATATCGCCTGAAATCGGCGAAATTTGACACATTTTCTACTGAAGAAGGAAATCTAGTAAACTTTTGCAAAGACATGTTTGTTTTAAACGTTGTTTGTTTAATCTGTAATGTCTGTCTGTCTGTCTGTCTTCTGTCTGTCTCATGCTGAATAATGATGGAGGAGATCAGCTCACCACTTGCCGGGTGTTCAGTCCACGTCAGTCGACGTCACGTCCACCTGATCTGACCTCCATCACCTGTCCATGGCTCGGCACATTCAGCTGTTCATGGTTCGGCACCATCGCACCAGTGCGACTGGGGTGATATGCACGCGACGCACCAGACATGGCTCACTCGTTCATCCGAGCTCCTACCACCGGGAGTCTTTATAGGTGGCAGCTCACTCAGTCAATGCCAAGGGAGCGCGGGTAAAAGTTTACAATTGACGATGAAGCCAGAGCAGTTCGCGGTAGTCGATGTTGATAAGTTCAACCCGACATATTCTCTTAACCAAGTGCCGAGTCGATGATGATTGTTTACGTTATGACAAACGGAAACGAGAAGCGTTCACTTGTGACGGCTGTCGGCAGCCATCAGTCCAGTGCAGTGGCAGGGCCGGCCACAGACTCCAGCCATCTATCAATGACCGGCAGCGGTATCATCTATCAGCGACCGGCAGAGGTATGGAGACGTCGTTAAACGCGTCAACACGTGCAGCGTGCCAACTGGTCAGAGGGGGCCGCTGCTGTCGGTGGGTGCAGGGAACTCCCGACCTGACCCCACCTCCCTCTGATCGCTACTGTCGGCCGGTGCAGGGAACTCCTGACCTGACCCCGCCTCCCTCTGATCGCTGCTGTCGGCCGGTGGAGGGAACTCCCGACCTGGCCCCGCCTCCCTCTGATCGCTGCTGTCGGCCGGTGGAGGGAACTCCCGACCTGACCCCACCCCCTCTGATCGCTGCTGTCGGCCGGTGGAGGGAACTCCCGACCTGACCCCACCTCCCTCTGATCGCTGCTGTCGATCTGACAGATCAGCTGCTTCTATGTAGCCAGCTGGCGTCGGGGAGCGGATTTACCCAGGCGACAGGCCGCGTGACGAGTTTTTCGCGGAGATTCGTCACCATCATGACGTTGGTCTGAGCGGCGATGTTTGTCTGGTGTTCAAGCATATTATCTGAATTACTACATTTTTACATCAGAAATGAAAAAGAAAAAATTGCATGGAATATAAGTTGAGAAAAAAAATGTGACGAACAGTAGCGCACAAAATTTATAACGTATTTAGCAACGGTATATACTGCGTTTAAAGGGGCACTGCCACCTTCCAAAAAGTTATCAAATGTACGCCGTTTGTGGTGCAAAATATGAAGTATTTGCTGCTTAACACGATTATGACATTTGTTTCTCACAAAAAGTGCTCAATTTCATAAAAAATAAGTTTTAATATTTGGGCTGATGACGTCATATTAAGGAATTTAGGTAAATAGAGAAAACCTTCACGCTACCATATGTATGACTAGTGTATGACTAATGTATGGCCAAATGTAAAACAAGTCCACTATCATCAACATTTAGTAAAGAGTGCGACGTCATCGGCTTCGCCCCCGGTTCAAATACACTGGATGGGGATTTACAGATGTTCAAAATTCAAACTCAATTTTTCTCTGTGATTCGACCTCGGTGTTGTATTAACTTGATACTATACATAATTGCCCAATGCCTAGCACGGAAAATGGCTATCTCAACTCAAATATAATGTTAAGGTGGCAGTGTCCCTTTAAAGCAAGATGCAGAACGAAAAAATATATTTAGAAAGAGTAGTAATCGCTTCAAAACCGTACGGTCTCATGATGGGTCGCTAAGTTGCTTCAAGTCTGAAGAGTTGCCTAACAACGCTCGCGCAGCATCGTTATAGTAAATACAGTGGAATACACTGCAATGCTTACTTGAAAATAAATAATTCATGGACACGTCCTAAGCGTTGCTCAGAGTTGATTGATCGGTGCTCCAAAGAGACAGAGAACATGTGCAGGTAGGTACGTGACGCTCATGCTGACATGCCATGACTGCTCTTCAAAATGTTGTCAATTGACAGCGAAACACACGACATAAATAATAAACACCAGATTGTTCATTATTTTGCTGTAGCTTTCCTGTGCTGCTATTCGGATATCGGTATTGCATACTAATCTCACTTCCCCGTGTTGTTTTTCTGAGCAGTTACTGAATTATATTTGAAATCCGTAATTAACAATTAAATATAGTAATGAGCGTTAATTAGCTCAGTCATGGCTGACACCTGGCAAACCGCCTGAGTGGCTCCGAAGTTTTGACGTGGGACTGTGAGCTAATAGCATGGAGATGGCAGTCGCAGGCCATATTTCAATAAACATCGGGCCTGGGTGAACTACAACAGTCATTTCGAGACCGGTAAGTAAATATACAAGCTCGAAGACCTAGCCAGTTCCATACCGGCATCACCTTTACCACCGATGCAATTGCGTCTACCATAACGAAAGCTCGTGATTGATGTAATGTCGCATCGCACGATATAACTTGAAACAATATCTATAACACGCAAATTTGGCTGTTTATGCGTTTTAAATAAAACATGATAATTGCGGCAAAAGCAGATGAGTGGCAATACGCGACCAAGTGTGACGTCAAAAAAGTAGCATGGCATACTCAGCTGACGGCGTAGTGTTAAAGGCCATAGGCCGTAAGTTGTTCCTCAATTCATCGGAAAACGGCTTAGTTCTTAGTTATGTTTGAGATACATCACGTTATTAGAAAGAGCATTTGCCGTATTTCTTTTGAAATAATAAAAAGGTTAGAACTTATTGGAAGAATGAAGCGAAAATTAAGCTAAAAAAGACAACACGATACGTTTTTGGCCACTCTGTGACAAAATATTTCCTACTAGGTTAAATTTGCAGCCGTTACTGCGTCTTCAAATGACGTCTATCCACGTACCACCGTTTATTTGTTAACTCTTCAGTTGTTTTCTGCGATGCAATTTACTTAAAAATTACAGCTCCAATTAAATATAAAAAGGCAATATTATTTTTGTATTATGCTTCAGTAAAGTTGCTGACATTATGAGTATCAGTATCACTCTAACCGATTTTACGAGCAGCGTTTAGCTTAAAACTAAGCTTAAAATCTCTTAAATAAATGATAAAAAATAGCTGTCCATTTCGTGGCCTCTCAATGCTAAGCTGAAACTTCATTTAACGGAAAACCGACCTGACTTTTGGGTGTCTATGGCTTACACTACCGCCAGTCAGCTGAGTATGCCACGCCGTCAGCTGATTATATCAAATGACGTCCCGATTTAGGTTGCGTATAAGTTGATAATTGTCTGGTATGAATCACTCCAGCCTTTGACACTGTATAAATAGGTACGTATATTCAAGTCAGGGAAAATTAGATCCACTATCTGTTAGCTTGGCATGTTGTCAGATAATTTGTGGCAGTGTTGAGAGCGAGAACTCTTAGTAGTTAGTTAGCTAAGCACGATTATTGTGTGAAATCTTCTGCTGCTTGACAGTCTGAAGCCGCAAACAATTCGCATAGTCCTGGCAAGCGAAATGAACAGCTGAATGGACTATGGGGGACATTAAGAGCTGCAGTCTCCCATGGGAAACACCTGGAAGTGAAACTGTCAAGAAAACATTACTAATTTTGCGTTCGTTACGCAAGAAAACGTTTTACAAATGTCTAAAAACATTTGGAGAATACCCTTTGTCAAGATGTCATGTCACGATGGATATTTCTTCTTCGTAAATTAATGTAAAAGGCTGCTCGATTAAACCAAAATCACGAATGATTTTGTGTTTGTTTGTTATTAGAATAGATCACCAGGAGAGGAAAGCTTGTTAATTAATGGTGTCGTTTTCTGACCGAAAAGTGTCCTAGATGTGTCCAAGCCTATTCGACCGTTTCCCAAATTGGTGATATTTGTGTTGTGCTAACCGAAATTCTGGTAACCGAAAAAAATGGGACCGATTTAATAAAACCGAAAATGTGACCGATTTGGTTAGACTTATACAATTATTGGACACTTCTTGGACACTTTTCGGTCAGAGAACGACATCATTATTGTTAATGCGTACATTGAATCCTGCTCCTCTCCGTTGTAAGAAGAGTAGAACATCATGGCCACAAACGTCCACTGACACTCCTTAGTAGCCGCAGTCGCAGCCGAAAGGGCACTGTCGGTACCGGATCAGTGTCCGTCTCAGATCAGATAGGTATCAGATCGGTGTCAGATCAGTATCCGTCTCAGATCAGACCGGTCAGATCAGTCTCCGTCACCGATCACATGAGGCAGCTGGGGATATGTGAGCCGACTCTCAGACCGACTCACCAGGCGTTCGCAGGCCGACAGCGCTGGGGACCGTGCCGAGGATGGCCAGCAGGGCGGCCGACAGCAGCCAGCGCGTCATGGCGCCGTCCTCCTCCAACACCAGCTCTGACCGGACCTGACAGACCAGCTCTGACCGGACCGCTGACCTATTTGACCGGATCGCTGACCAGGTCTGACCGGACCAAAGAACCACTCTGACCGGACCACAGACCAGCTAGCTCCTGGGCGCTACCAGCGACGATCCACCTGCAAGATCCCTTGGCTGCTGCGGTGTGCAGACAATCACCGATCCACACTTGTTTCCTTCACCCAAACCCCGGCGGGTCAGTCGTCGTCAGACCGCCGCTGTTGGCGGACCGTGTGAGCTCTTCCGTGAGAGGCGCGTGCAGACTGACCAGCGCCGCGCGGAGACTGCAGAGCTGCGCGCTATGAAACGGCGACCCGGCCGCCAACCCTTTTCTCGGCTCGATCCCTCTGACGTGTGGGGGCGAGCCTGGGGAGCCACCCGCTGGCGCTGGTGCAGGGGGGTGCAGGGGAGGGGCTTCTGACCTGAAGGGGCGGATGCCGGACAGCGGTGCGGGTAGCAAGGCATGGTCGCATTAACGTCTGTCAGACGGTGATGAATTGCAGCGCCACGTGCTGCTGTGCTGGAACGGCTAGCTCCAACGGCCAGCAACAGGCCCGGGGTGTCGGCCCGATACCGGGGTCTGGCTCACAGCTCAACAGAACACGTCAGAGCCTGGTCACAGCCAGGAATCAGGATATGGCGTCAGAATTGCGCAGACAGTTCGGCGTCTTCGGGAAACTCCCCCGTTCGGTTTTGAAGACGCACGTTCCTGAGATGGGTTCCAAAATGGAATTTTGCAGTCGCATAGAAGTGCCAATAATAACTCTCTCTTGCCGTTGTGTATGGTTCTGTATGTTGAAATATCTGCCTATTTTACAGACAGAAGCCCGCCATTTTGGTACAGACAAAGGTGTTGATTTACTGTCAATTACTTTTGGATGGGCCCTCGGCCCCCAATGTTGAGTTCGGCCCCCAATGGTGCTCTCGCCCCCTCCCCCCAATGCTGCTAGCTGTCCCCAATACTTTCCGCCCTTAGATTTCTTGAGATATACAGGGTGTAACAAAATTATCCGGACATCATGTTTTCCATTCGTATCTAAAGGCGTCTGCTTCAGTTTTAATGGCCACATGCCCAGGTTGTTGCGCAGGTGGCGGTAGACAATCATGTGGGAGGTCATGTAGCCTGCCTGGGTGAGTTGTCGGGCCAGTTTCCGAGTCAATTGGTGACTTTTCTCCGCCACCATAATGATGACTCTCTTGGCCACTGGGTGGAGAGCAGTCTTGTGGCCGCGGCCGAGCTGGGTCTGCAGGCCAAGCCCCAGCTTGTCACGTTTCAGCCAGACGTTCCTTCTGCTGACGACCAGCTGCCGACAGACGTTCTTCTGGCTGATCTTCTAATCTTCTGCGAAAGGAGAGGCTTTATTCTTTTCTCATTGTTGCCCTGGACGAAAACTGACAAGGAACTTCGGCGGTGGCCCGTCCCGTACTGAGGGCTCGGGTCACCGCCCAAAGGTCAGGTTACCCGGGCAGTGTGGGCCGGAAGTGGAAGTACGGATTCATCAAACTTTCCCGCTCCTACCTCCACACAGGGACCAGTGCTAGCGGAAACTGCGCAAAAATAGATGTGCGGACAATTTTGTTACACCCTGTAGATACACGGCTTACACGGTGAACACACTTGTTCATGGGCTATCAAACAGTGTTTTCATTCGTCGCTTTGTTGCGTTATTTTTTAGATCTTGGGCGGGGCGAAAATCCCCCTCCGGCAGTTTGTGATTGGTGCGAACCCCAGGCAGTGCTCGGGACGCGGGCTTAGACATTCTGCGCCCATCTTCTGTTATCCACATCTCTCTATATTACCTACAACCAGTTAGACGCCTTAAACGGCGAAGGACGAGCGAGCCCGAACATATCCGCGTCAATGTATCACCCGCCCAACGGAGGATCGTTTTTGCGAAGCATGCTTTTGAATCGTTTTCACTATGTGTTGTTTTGCTGTCGCAAATAGATCCGAACTAAATCGATACTTTGAACTAAATAGGTTTTGCAGCGTTTTTTTGCGATTATAAGCTTCATGTTTGTAGGCAAAAATACATTTTGGGTGGGTATTAGATGAAATTGATTGCGCTTTACAGATGCATCATTTTTATTGTTTAGCACCCTTTGGTTTTGAGGCTACGGCGGTGTAATGAAGGAAATATGATAAAATCAGCAATGTAAATATTACAGGCGGATTTTAACAGCGAAATACTACATTAAAAACTAAATTTGTGCATGCATTTTAGAGACGGTACATTGGTCTACACATTGGTGTTTGTTTCATCGCTTCACGTCTCATAGTGCTGAGCACTGATTTAAATTGTGAAGGACGTCATAAACCATGAATCTTGCGCTTGTTATAGCCAGAACTTGCACGTACCCACGCGCCGCTAGATCGCACAGTGTATACGCGGGCGATCGTTCTTACACATCTGTGTTTGACCTGTGCCTTGCGACTATTGGTTCCAGAATATCATGTCCTGGTATTGCAACGATGTATTTTGTAGTCATTTCGTGACGGCGAATAGGGTGCACGTGCGGCACGTGGCAATTGTGACCCAGAGTTTAACCTGTGCACCATTGCCAGTAGGTCGTCTCAACCACACACCAAATTTCAGCTTAATTGGTCCCAGCCGTTTCTCAGTACCTATAGCAGGATAATATTTGCTGACACCCCTGACCCGGCACGTGTTATGCGCCATGCTGACCCCTCACGTGATAAAAAACATGTAAATAATCATAATGTCATGGGGCTATCATATGGCGAAGACCGCTTGTCAATCGGATGCGGGATTCAAAAGATATAAGCATGCAAACAGTTTTTGTTAAACGCACGTTCACGGTCATAGGTCATGTCATTTGAAATGTCGTTAACAATAGCCTGCTCACAGGTCGTGTGCCAGACAGCTGGAAAACGGCTCTCGTGTACCCGATACACAAGGGTGGTGTGTTAAATGAACCCATCACAGTTTCAGGCCAGATATCCGTCGTACCCTGTTGCAAAATAACGAGCGCATCGTTCAAACGCAATGTGTATGTCGTATTTTGAGCACGTATGATCTTTTTTTTCTTCCTTCCAACCCCAGCACGCATACCGCCGCAATCATTCGACTGAAACCGCTCTGCTAGACTGTTTCGAATTACATTTGGCTGCATGAACCGTGGAAAGTAGTGCTACTTCACCATGTGTGATCACAGCAACGATGCTTTTGATGTCGATTGACCACGAAACACTGTTGTGGCGTCACTTGACACTTATGCATTGACACGAAAATGGTTTGAGCTACTGTCCGGCACGCTCGCGCCGTGCAGGTCAAAACGAGCGATGAGAAAAAACGGATCGTCCAAACAGCCAGCACAAATCAACAGAATTATCCAGGGCACTGCACTCGGGCCATTACATTCAGCATTTTTTCAATGACATGTACCTGCACGTGAAAGAACACAGTGAAACATCGTGCAATCGCTGACGATACTCAGCTGGATGAATAAGTGGCCGGAAAAGCAACTGCGTCACTTACTCGAAATGCTGGGAAACGGGCACTTGATTCAGTCGGTCAATGGTTTCGAGCAGGAAAACTGAAGTAAACATACCAAAAAACACAGCTCATCCTTTTCGGAACATCCAAATTCTACGAGCTGCCGCCGGTAAAAATCCTGTTTGGACGGAAACAATTACCGAAAACAGAAGAAGTCGCGTTGAACCTCGGGTAATGGACCGAATAATGACTTCGACCACATATGGACCTACTACGGGAAGATGCACCGCATGCTCTTGTCTCAGTGCTGCACGACACTGGCTTTCCACGGGACATTGGACGACGCTTGTCGACTGCTTTTTCCTGTCGCAACTACGTTACTGTGTTTCTGGGTTTGTAACGCGTCATGCGGGACACGCGACCGAATTTCAAAAGTTGATTTAATTTCGGAGCCAGGTAGTAACAGGTCGTGGGAAAAGGAGAGCCACAGCAGTGATCAGTCCGGATCTCTAAGTGGCGGTCAGGGGCAGTAGCACGGCTATCAGTACAGCACTGTGAAGCGGTTTCGGGCTGTGTACACAACCGGCAAAGCCACTGTCTCTTTCCATCGAAACATCACGACCAACTCGACATTCCACTCACAACCACACGAAAACGAAGATCAAGTCAATTTAGACAGCCACGAGTCAACTCAAACTGGTAACGACCTATTTTGCTTCTCAGCACCTGGCCTTTACGATTGCTCTTGCTCAATCAGTACGAGAAAAGCGTAGGCAGTTCAAGGCCACATTGAAGGATCACCTCCTGAACAACGTTTGACACTAGCTGGCGTCTGAGTGGGCACTATGTAGGGCGGATGCGAATGGGTGAGGTTTGTGTGCTGTGCACCTTGACCTCGTATGATACCCGCCGCCCAGTGTTTTACTTGTATGACACTGCGCATGAAAAGCCACACTGTGTGGATGCTCTAAGAAATACAATCTGAATCTGAATCTAAGCTTCTGACCAGCGTTTTGGTCTGGCCGGGCCGGGCCGGCCGCTTATATGTGAGAAAAATCCGGTATTCAATGAGAACTCGCTGAGCGCTTCGCGCTCGCTCGTAATCAGGCAAAAATATTGCAATACATCATGTTATATAAAAGTATTGTCCTGTTCGTAAAACATATTGTACAATAATAAAAATTGAAAATGCATCGTAATTTAAGAGCCAGCTGTTCATCATCGAAATATCTGCGTCCCCCCCCCCCAGTGAAAATCCTTTACAGGAGGCCCAGCGATACCGGTGATTCAAGCGTTTTCAAAATGGCACTCACTGTATGGCTGTTTGACTTGTGCATTCAACCGCATAACCAAAGCAAAAATAACAAAATAGTCGGTGTTTTGAACCACTTAATGCGGGTATGCTGTATAAGGCGATAAATCTCGCTCTACGTAATGCTATGATATTTGCACGGATGTGGTCAAATTTAATGACATCAATATCCTTGACGTACCTACTGATAACTATGGATAGGAAGCGTAAGCCATCTTTCTTTGGCATTTTTAATTGAAGCGCGCAGTGTATATATTATGATAGTGCATAAATATACATCATAAACATTACATTTAGGAAATTAATTTCAAGCTTTAGCAAGAAATCGATAACGAGTGTCGTCAGCGTGGCGAAAACGAATGACAGAGAGGCCACGGATGGCAGAGAGGCCACAGAGGCCGGACAGGCCACGGATGGTGAAGAGGCCACAGAGGCCGGACAGGCCACGGATGGTGGAGAGGCCACAGAGGCCGGACAGGCCACGGATGGTGGAGAGGCCACAGAGGCCGGACAGGCCACGGATGGTGCAAGAGGCCACAGAGGCCGGACAGGCCACGGATGGTGGAGAGGCCACAGAGGCCGGACAGGCCACGGATGGTGAAGAGGCCACAGATGCCGGACAGGCCACGGATGGTGAAGAGGCCACAGAGGCCGGACAGGCCACGGATGGTGAAGAGGCCACAGATGGTGGAGAGGCCACGTAGACCGGAGAGGCCTATCTAGCAGACTGTAGCGCATCTGTGAAGCGTAAAGCACACAGCACAGAAAATATGACGGCCAGTATGTAAATCATAGCAAAATAGTAAGAGCATAAACTATATAGACCCGTCAAATATACAAAGTAATAATGGACTACGCGTGGTAATACATAAATATGCATAAGTGTATGCATGTCAGGTAAGCGTATAGATGTGGCTGTCGACACCACGTGTGGTACTGCGACCAGGCGTGTGAGCTGCCTCAGCAAACAGCTGCGTCAGCTTCACAGAGCTTCCGATACCGACCACCGGGCCACCGTAGAGGGTAGAGCTCTAGACACCGACCACCGGACCAGTGGCGGCTGCACTGCTAGAGAGAACACACCGCACACGTGATATGGGTGCAATGCAGAATCGATTCCAATTTCATGCCAAGCTGTGGGTGGGTGGGTTTTCCGGTGGGTGTGATTCCGGTTCCGATTTCAAT
>VOPJ01012656.1:0-30977 GCA_014673585.1 Semibalanus balanoides
AAGCTTCCTCTTGAACGCCTTCTTACAGATCGGACACTCGAACGGCTTTTCATTCAGGTGGACGGCGCTCTTGTGCGCTCTCAGGTTGGAGCGCTGGGCGAAGCTGGCGGTAACAGAACGATAACAATTCCGTTATCACGGCTAATGTCTGCCCAAAGACGGCCACAATATCCAAGAGGAACAGAGTAAAACATAGTACGTCATATGTGTCAGTATGCGAGGCTAGCCACGACTAACCCTGCACCGCAGTGTTCGCAGATGAAGGGCTTCTCTCCGGTGTGCGTGCGGGTGTGGTCAGCCAGCAGGGACTTCTTGCTGAATGATTTGCTGCACGCGTCGCAAGCGTATATCTTCGCGGCCGAGTGTTGCAGCTGAAAAACACACACACCCATCGGCCACATTGTCATTCAAAGAATACACATCGGATGGTTTAAGCTGACATTGTCTAATTTTACTAACATATTCGCGATGAAACTATCGATGGATATCGATAAGGAAACGTAATCCTATATCACATAAAGTACATCAAAGTGCAGTATCAAGGCCAGCTATTGACACGGTTTATAATGCCCCGCCACCCCGCGCAGCATTAATCTGACACGATGCCAGGAGCCACCACAGACGGCCTGTAACAAACCACCAGAGACAAGACAGTGACCCTGTCCTGTCCACCTCCCCTCCTCGGCAGCTCCTCTGTCCGGCGCGTCCACTCACCGTGTGCTTCCTGAAGCGCGCCTCGGTGGTGAAGCGCCGGTCACACAGCTCACACTGCAGCGCCGCCTGCCGGTGGCAGAGGCTGTGCCGCGCCAGGTGCAGATCAGAGAGGAACGCCCGCGGGCACTCGGCGCACTGGAACGGTCGCGGACGCCGGCCGTGCGTCCTCAGGTGCTGGCGCCACACCGGCTGCTTCGTGAAGCTCTTACCGCACCTGAACAGAGGCGTAGGCAGTGAGAACTGTACCTGAACAGCGACACCGACCGTGAGAACCACACTGACACCGGCCGTGAGAACCAAACATAACAGGAGCACCGACCGTGAGAACCGCACCTGAACAGCGACACCGACCGTGAGAACCGCACTGACACCGACCGTGAGAACCACACATAACAGGAGCACCGACCGTGAGAACCGCACCTGAACAGGGACACCGACCGTGAGAACCACACCTGAACAGGAACACCGACCGTGAGAACTGCACCTAAACAGGGACACCGACCGTGAGAACCGCACCTAAACAGGGACACCGACCGTTGAAGAACCGCACATAACAGGGAGCAAACCGACCGTGAGACCGCACCTAAAACAGGGAACCGACCGTGAGAACCGCACATAACAGGAGCCACCGACTGAGAACCGCACCTAAACAGGAACACCGACCGTGAAAACCGCAACATTAACAGGAGCACCCCCCCGAGTGAGAACCCGCACCTAAACAGGGACACCGACCGTGAGAACCGGCACATAACAGGAGCACCGACCGTAGAACCGCACCTAAACAGGAACACCGACCGTGAACCGCACATAACAGGAGCACCGGGACCGTGAGACCGCACCTAAACAGGGACACCGACCGTGAGAACCGCACCATAAACAGGAGCACCGACGGAGAACCGCACCTAAAACAGGACACCGACCGTGAAGAACCGCAACCATAACAGAGCACCGACCGTGAGAACCGCACCTAAACCAGGAACACCGACCGTGAAAACCGCCCACATTAACAGGAGCACCGACTGCGTGAGAACCGCACCTAACAGGGAACAAGCCCGACGTTGAGAACCGCACAAAAGGAGCACGACCGTGGAGAACCGCACCTAAAACAGGAAACCGAACCGTGAAAACCGCACATAACAGGAGCACCGACCTTGAGAACCGCACCTAAACAGGGACATCCGACCGTTGAAGAGAACCGCACAAACAGGAGCACCGCACCGTGAGAACCGCCACCTTAAACAGGGGGGACAACCGACCTGAGAACCGCACATAACAGGAGCACCGACCGTGAGAACCGCACCTAAACAGGGACCCGACGTGTTGAGAACCGCACATAACTAGGAGCACCGACCGTTGAGAACCGCACCTAAACAGGGACACCGCCGTTGATGAACCGCACATGAACAGGCGACACCGACCGTTGAGAACCGCACCTAAACAGGCGACCACCGACCGTGAGAACCGCACATACAGGGACACCGACCGTGAGAACCGCACTAAACAGGGACACCGACAACCAGGACACCGACCGTAAACAGGGACACCGACCGTGAGAACCACACCATGAACAGGAGCACCGACCGTGAGAACCGCACCTGAACAGGAATACCAACCGCAAGAGCCGAGAACTGCACCTAAACAGAGACCCTGACCATGAAAACTGCACCCGAACAGTAATACCGACCGTAAGAAGCCGACCAACACCAGGGACGGGATAACAGGATGGACAGGGGACAGCAGCTGCCCTCTACTCATTTTTTATGGGGGGAGGCAAACATATGGTTTTGCCCTCCATAAAATTGGTAAAGAGGAAATATTCGTCTTTTATTTTTTGGCCGATGAAAATTGCCTGAGGGCCATGAAACATTGGCGGATCCAGAACGGTTGGAGTGCGGGGGGAGTGGGCAAGTGGTTTTGGGGGACAAATTCCCAAAAGTATCACAATTCCGAAAACTTCATCGGATTTCGCTTGCTTATGCATTGCTAGCTGATTTAAAACAAATCTTTCTTTAGTAAAAGTTGCTTATATTTTTTTTTGTATCAGGACATGTCATTTTCCCAGATTTTTTTGGGGCTTTACCCCACTTTACCCCTCCCCTGGATCCACTAGTGGTCCTGAATATGCCCTTGATCAGACTGAGGGGACTCTTGGTCGGTCCTCAGTCATCCTGAGGGAAACCTCGGTCGGTATGAGATAGCCATCGGCCAGTTTGAGGGGTCCCTCAGTCCAGGTGGTAAATGGGGGGGGGCTGGGGACCCTCGCCCCTCAGTCCTAAGATCCGGGGGCCCTGACGCTCCGGGGGCCCTGACGATTGCTTTGTCCCACGCCCCATCCGAAAATACAATACTGACTGACCAACACCGACCGACACCAACCGTGGTGTGACTGAGCACAATTGAAATGTTGGGCCTGCACGTACGAGTGCAGCCGCCGCGTGCAGCGGTACCCACCTGTCGCATGTGTAAGGCCGCTGGCCGGTGTGCACCATCTGATGACTGTCCAGGTCCCCCTGCCGCCGGAACGTCCTCCGGCAGTGTGCACAGGGCAGCAGCCGGCCGTGCGCCGCCTCCTTGTGCCGCCGCAGGAAGCGCGGCGTGGGGAACATCTCATCACACTGTCCGCAGCCGTACGGCCGCAGCGGCGAGTCGGCGTGACGCTCCGTCTCGTGCGCCTCCAGAGCGTTCCGCGCCATCAGCGCCGCCGGACACAGCGGGCAGAAGTACACCCTCTTGGCCTGGTGGGCGCGCATGTGGTCCCGGCAGGCGGCGCGGCTCTCCAACTGGAGCTCACACACGCCGCACTGCGAGTTCTGCTCCTGACGCACGAACGTGGGCGCTGGGTCGGCCGGCGGCGGTGGTGACGGGGCGGTGGCGGGGGCGGGGGAGCCGGCCCTGTCACTGTCAGCGGCCGTGTCCTCCGTCTCCTCCGTCTCCGCGACGTCAGAGGAGACCGTCCCCTCGGCAGGGTCAGCCCCGCCGCTGGTCCGCTCGTCATCCCCGCGGCAGATCTCGATGCTGATGAGCGCGGATGATGATGATGATTTCGACTTCGGGGCACCGCAGCTCCACATGTTATGTGGCGCCCATTTGATGAGCGCGGAGCGGGCAGGGGCCCGTCGGCGCCGCGCGGAGGACGGGGGCGGCTGCGCTGCGATGTAGTTCTGACTCTCAGACGGCGTCTCCGGCGTCTCCAGCGTCTCCGGCCGACCGCGGGCGGCGCGTGCCGATCGTCCAGGTCTCCCCTCCGCCGCTGCTGCCGGCTCCAGCTCCGTGACGCGTGTCTCGCCGCGGTCCAGCCGCGCCAGCAGGCGTGCCTCCAGCGTGTCGGCCTGCGTCCGGAGAACGTCCACCTGCACCACCAGGCGGCAGCACAGTCGGCAGAGGGCGTCCCCGGCCGGCAGGGTCCGCTGCAGCGGTCGCAGGATAGATGACAGCACTGTCCTCACTGTCCGGATGTTGGAGTGACTGTCCCTGCTGGCCTCAGTGTCAGGTGGACTGACAGATGTGTCATGGCCTTCAGGCTGAGTGCCTGCCACAGACACCTTGTCACCCACACCCAGAGAGGCAGGAGCAGTCACACTGGCAGCATTACTCTGAAGTTTGACTGAGGTGGATGTAGTGAGGTTGTCCCCACATATGCTGCAATGCTGAGGATCGTCTGTGCATAACACAGCAGCGTCTTCCACACAGACTTCCATTTTCACTTTCTTTCTGAAAATAGAAAACAATGAAATATCTCAGATTGCCACCTTGTCAATTATGCCATGTCACCAGGTCACCTTTGTGCTATTGATATAGCAATGCAAATGCAATGAGGCAAGACAGTTTTGTGGAGCATTAACACACTTGTGGCAGAGACAGACAAAAACAACAAATGAAAAGAACAGTGCAACTAGGAAAAATGCCCTGTATGCTCCAGCCTCCAACTGATTCAGAGTGTGAGGCAGAGTGCTGAGCATGATGAAGATGAAGAGGAAGCTGAGAACCCAGTGAAACAGTTTTTAAGTTAAAGACAAGATCATTCTGATCCAATAGGTATGTATGCACTATGCAGTGGTGGATCCAGGATTCAGTCAAGAGGGGGGGGGGGGGCACATAGCAAAGCTGACCCCAAAGCCTTGGTGGCCCCCTCAGGCCTTAGTGGGCCCTTTTTACGCTTTTCACCTTGTAGATAAATGTAGACCAGAATAGACCATTTAGTTCATCTTTAAGCCAAAACAAACTCTCGGGAGGTCAGACCGGGCATATATAGAAGTAAGATTGAGCCCTCTGGAGGTTAGAGTCAGCAAATTACTTGTGAACAGTTCAAGTTTGAAAACAGAGGGGAATTCAACAAGAGTCAAAATGATTAAATTCAATACAACAGACTGTCAACTCTGGTTCGTGAGACCAAGGCCTGCCAACTGCCAAGCAGCCAATTACTGAATGCACAAAATCATATTGATAATATGGCCTTGCACAAAAATAATTCAAGAGGGGCAAATACCACCTGGGCAGCGGCTGCACGGCTACGCGCCCACCCCGCTCTAATCCCGTATCATTGTAAATGGCCTAGCCTAGGGCTTTGCTCCAATCGCCCTAATTCTTGCCCTAATCCAGCAACAACAATGCAGATGAAGGATAAACAAATTCCAAGATATTAGTTAGAAACGTCGGACCTGAACAGTAAATAAATTGACGTCATTGGCACAAGTAGATAGAACTTCTCATACCAAAGAATCACATCAAATTGGTTGTATTTGTACCCTAAAAAGGAGATTTCCCATTGAAGTTGCAACATACCATTATTTCCTGCCAGCTGTACCGGAATTTTATATAGACATTGAACATCGGTCGAGATGAGAGTGGAAGGCATGCATCTGAAGACTATAGTGACTATGAATCTGAAGACACCCTCCCATTGGCTCAAACCTGTGACGTCTCAACACTTAATAGCTTGGTACATAGTTATGTATAACATCCCTAAAAACTCGTGAAAGCGTTAAAGAAGAGAAAAGGCCTAAAAGAAAGGAGTAAAGGAGTAGGGCGATGACACCCCGGCGTTTTGATTGTAATTAATTGTATTTATATCGAAGGTGCATTTAGGTTGAATTTGTTCTCAAGCCCGTTGCTTGAATCCGGTGAGCAATCGCTTTATAGCTGATAGATAGCTTAGATTGATGTCATTGTCGGTTCCAGAGCAAGAGTGGGGGTTTCAGTTCAAGTTTTAGTTTTGGGAATTCCAAAAAGTCTCACACGATTCTGAAAACTCATCGGATTTCACTTGCTTATTTGGGGAGCAACTCAGCACAGTGGTAAGATACTTACCTTGTGTGCCAGGGACCGGGGTTCAAATCCCTCTGCGGGCCTCTGAAAAAGTCTGCTTGGCTCCCTTTATTGCTCCCCTTATTCCTTGGAACAGGGTGAGAGTTCCAATTAGCACCTTAGGTCCCATTATTTGGGAGGGGGAAATCGCCTATTATAACCAACCATATATGGGACAATAATAATCAACCACTGGTTGATGATTATTGTCCCAGGATGAGGATGAGCGCCGTCCTGCCTCAAGGCTCTATTCATAGATTTTGCTAAGGCCTTACAAGTATAAGGATTAGGAGGGTTCTTCCACCTCTCCTCATCCTTAAGTCCTTTATGTTTAGCCCCTTCCACAGAAACAGTATGCATGTGTCTGAAACCTGAATTGATGACACTCCTCAGGCGCGGATCCAGGGGGCGCATGGGCATGCACCCCCTGAGCTGGGTCTCACAGTCGCCTATGGTGCGCCCGAGGGCGCAACTTTTTGTATTGCCCGCCCCCTTGACCAAAATCCTGGATTCGTGCCTGGTCCTGAATAATCACATTTTACCAAACTGAAGCCCACATATTTGTATTAAATGGTCAGATGGCAAGCCCTTGATGCAATAGACCATGAATTACTGCTTCTTGGCTTTTGTTGCTATAGGTACTCATTCCAATAAACAGCTAATATTTTGTCTCTGGTGTGATGTAACTCACTGTTTGGATGCTATTGTTCATGAGCTATCATATTTGTTCTGTGATATTTTGTGATTTTGTTTTCATTACATATTTCATTTCATTGTAAACTATAGAGTAAGGTGACTTGGTAGCAATAGAGTATGTAGGCTGCATGTGGGCTGGATATATTTTCGTTCCTTTCCCTGACAGTGCTGGTGGACTTGTCCCTTCACTTCTCACCTGATAGTGCTTTCCTGGCTGGTGGACTTGTCCCTTCCCCTCTCCTGACAGTGCTGGTGGTCTTGTCCCTTCACTTCTCCCATGATACCTGATAGTGTATCCTGGCTGGTGGACTTGTCCCTCCCCCTCCCCTGACAGTGCTGGTGGACTTGTCTCTTTCACTCTGCCTCCCTGGCATCCTTTTCTGACTCACTGACGGGTGGGAATTATACTTTTTTGTTGGTTTAGGAGTACATATCTTTGCAATGGAAGAGTACAAAAATAACCTGATTGTAGGCAAAAAATAAGAAATACTGGTATATTAATGATTAATAATGATGAACTACCAACATAATTTTCATAGTTTAAAACAGTTATTCTCTTCAACAAACACATTTATTAGTTAAAAGTTAAAACTAATGTTCATGAGGAGTACAAACAATTTCATTTTACCAGTCATAATTTGGGAGTTCAACATTTGTTGGTGGTCTAAAAACCAACAAACGTGAACTTTTCCAACTCTGCCGGCTATATCTGACCACCTGGCTCTCCCCTCCCTCACCCTGTGTCACTGTTGGCACTAGAAATAGACAGCACTCCTGGGTGGAGATGCAGCAGTGCCTTCTCGGACTGACTTCTTTCCATCCCCTTCCCAACAACTCTCATACTGCCCCTTCCCTGCTGTCACTTGTCCCTCCTTGCACCATAGCGGTGCCATGAACCAGCATTTAATGTGGGCTGAGATGTTCGACCTTGACCTTGTCTCTCTCGTCAGAGGCAGCACCATGGATGGGTCGAGATGACTGACCCCCTGCCTGACCCCTGCCCTCTCCAACAGCGGCAGCGCCATGAACGGCCAGCGCTCGTGGGCCGAAATGCGGCAGACGCTGCACCAGCTGCGCCGCTCGCTTAGCGCTCTCTCGTCACGCACACCGCAGAACTTCTCGTTCCGGGCGCTGCCCGACGGCCGGCTGCGGGTGTACTTCCTCTCGGCCCGGACCGGCTCGGAGAACCAGCTGTGCTACGTGGACCTGCCGCCTGACGCGGGCAGCGGCGACAACGCCAAGCTGCCGTGGCAGCAGCTGTTCGATCCGACGTTCCAGGTGCGGCCGGGAGGGAGGTGTGTCTGAAGCAGCACGTGATGACGGGTGTTGTGGTGGTGACTGGTGATGCTGTTGTGCTTATGGCTCGATGTGTCCAGGGCACACCGATGTCGATAATTAAGAAGTAAAGACTAGCTATTCTCGTTGTTCAAGACGCCAATATGACATTTTTCGGTCCTGTCTATATCACAGAATGGACACGTTTCTGTCAACTGTTGCAGTAATTATAGGTCTGCCACCCGATCTAAGCGAAGCTGTCATACTTGTTAGTCTTCGTTTCCGTGTGCCGGACAGCGCGCCTGAACTCAGCCAGGCGCACGCCTGACGGCAGTGTGCTCTGTGGACCACGTCCTCCCACGTTCCGTATCACACGTCTCACGTCCCACGTCCCCTATCACGTCACGTCTCACGTCCCCTATCTGATGTCACGTCTCACGTCTCCTATCACGTCACGTCTGACGTCCCCTATCTGACGTCACGTCTCACGTCCCCTATCACGTCGCACGTCTCACGTCCCCTATCAGCTGACGTCACGTCTCGTTGGTGTGCTGTCTGTCACAGTGTGTGCGGTACGGTGGCCGCTCCAGCCGGGCGGAGCAGCTGCAGCTAGAGAGAAAGCGGGTGGTCGGCTGCGGCATCACCGAGTACGGCCTGCACGAGAAGTCGGGTCGCTTCATCTTCACCGCCGGCAACAGCGTCTACCACGTGACCGACGACAACACACGGGTTAGTGGCGCGTGCGGGCCTGACAGGTTGTCCAATGCTAATTTTTTTATTAAAATAAATTAGTCCGAATATGTTGCATGGATGGCTTTCCGAGGTCAGGACCCGCGCTAAGCAGAGCTTGTTGCGCTGGTCCTGATTTCACCACCCGATCGCGGCGATTCCTGGTTGGCACAGTGTTAGAGACGCGAGTGTATTTCTACCGATGCGAAGTCGACATAACCTGGAGTCACGGTGACTCCCGTCGCCGCCTCGCCTGAGCGTCACTGACCTTGAATGCGACCGCTGCTCCAAGCACAGGCCATCCCATCAGAGAGCAATATAGCCGAGCAGCGAAAGCGACTTCGAACCCAGGTGCACAGAGATAGAGATCAGAAGGACCAGCGCTCTCCCACTGTAGCTTACAGGCGGCGGACAAATGAATGCTTAACTAACTATTGGGTGCATTTGTATTGCCATATCGTGTGCGAGAGTCAAGAGCTAGCCAATAATTCGTTTGTCATTTTATTTCTCTCCACCGCGAAGTCATATCGTTGAAAGAATCGGGATTCGCCCCGCGCAAGTTCCCGGCTCTCGCTGGTCCTTCTGCTACAACTGACCCTGCACCAGGACGTCAGCCATCTCCTCCGAACTCGACCAACCCCCCCCCCCCACCCGCCGAACCGGCCGATTGTAATTAGTCTGTGTGCCCTCCGTCACGGCCTCGTCTCTCCGTGTGAACAGGGCTCGGCGGCGTACCCGGTGGAGATCCCGAGCACGCGCGGCCAGCCCCGGCTGAACCCCTCCATCTGTCCGGCGAACCCCGACCTCATGGCCTACGTGGAGGACGGGGACATCTGGCTGGCCAACACGCACACAGGTCAGAAAACGGGTGCATGATGACGCCCCGATAGAAGACAAGCATGACACTACGCAACGACGGTGCATTTATAAAGCCCAGAATGGTATGCGGCGACACGGTTAAAACAAAATGCTAATTATTTTGTGTTTGTATTTTCAAACATAGTCTGATAATTCACCGGGGGTGGTGCGTGGTGCGTGCAAACGTCGCCCGTAGGTCTAACGCTAAAGCGTCCGATGCTATGTTACACTTTGTCGTGTTGATGCCAGGAGATGGAGTAAGAGAGCTGTACAAGCTTTTACCTAACGCCTACTATTTGCATCTGGTTAAACCATAATCTTTGTGTATCTGAATGCCTTTCCCTAATAACTTTTAAACTTAACTAGGCTAGTATAATGCGGCTGACCACTCTTTAAGGTGTATGCACGTGTTGCATTGATATCTGACACCCACTCGATTTTCCCCTGACATCAGAGGACGATGTTCGCCTGACGTTCAGTCACCAGGAGGACGACGCCGCGCTCAGCGCTGGGTTCCCGTCCTACGTGATGCAGGAGGAGTTCTCCCGCTTCGTCGGCTTCTGGTGGGCGCCCACTGCTGAAGGTCAGTGGGAGGCTGGCAGCGCCGGAAACTGGCGTCCGGCTGGGCCTCGGGGCAAGTGTGTCTTGTGTGGTGGGGTTTGCCACTGTGCAGACGTTTTTTTCTTCTCGATCGGCATCATCATTACCTGACGTGATATTTCTCTTATATGGTTGTTTTTGTTGCTGTTAACGCATGCAATAGCTCTTCTAAAACCACTGTTTTTCCTATACAATCAACCTACCACCACCTTGTTACTGTCACTGTCCGTGTTGTTAGCGCCCTGCGTACGGTGTGTGCGATCTACCAGAAAGTTTGGCGGTGGTGCCGCTGTGTCCCGTTGTCCCGTCCACTCTGCCGTTTGTCCGTCTACGGCGGCTGTGACCGGTCGCCAGCAGACAGCTGACGACAGTCTGTCATCTGACAGTTGACAGACATATAGTTAGACAAAGATGACAGATAGCTGCGGCTCTCTGTGCCGGCAGACGGCGTGTACCGGATCCTGTATGAGGAGGTGGACGAGACACACGTGGAGGTGCTGTACCTGCACACGGTGCACGAGGGCAGCGAGCCTGAGGCCATCAGGTGAGACAGACGCGCGGGTACACAGCCGAGTCGGCCGGCCGCGCGGCCTGGGGTCAGTGGAGGTCAAACCACCGATGAGTTCTGCCGCTGAGTGTCGAGTGGTTATGTAGCCAGATGGAACAGCGTTTAAGCGAGAGGCGCCCTTTTTCAGCCCCGAAGCCAGACCTGATCGTGCCAATGGGCCCCCGTCTGTGCATGTGAGTCCAGTCACCAATGCCACCGGTTCCTCTCTGCGCGCGGCACCACTGCTGACACACTGACTGACCCCGTGCCTGTGCCTTCTCTGTGACTCGACGGCAGGTACCCGCGGGCGGGCGGCACGAACGCCAGCTCGGCGCTGAAGCTGCTCGAGTTCCGTCTGGACGGCCCTGGCCAGAAGGTGACGGGTCTGACCCGCCATCACCTGCTGACACCGCTCGCTTCAATGTTCCCCTGGATGGAGTACCTGGTGCGCGTCGGCTGGTTCGATCACCAGTTGTGAGTAGGGGCGGTGGGAGTGTGGTGGGCGGGTTGAGTTACCTGGTGCGCGTTCGCTGGTTCGATCACCAGTTGTGGAGTAGGGGCGCGTAGGAGGTGGTTGGGTGGGTTGGAGTACCTGGTGCGCCGTGCGGACTGGTTTCGATCACCAGTGTGAGTAGGGCGGTGGGATGGTGGGGCGGGCGTTGGAGTACCTGGTGCGCGTTCGGCTGGTTCGATCACCAGTTGTGAGTATGGGCGGTGGGAGTGTGGATGGTGGGGTTGGAGTACCTGGTGCGCGTCGGCTGTTCGATCACCAGTGTGAGTGAGGGGCGCGTGAGTGTGGTGGGGCGGGGTTGGAGTACCTGGTGCGCGTCGGCTGGTTCGATCACCAGTTGTGAGTAGGGGGCGGTGGGAGTGTGGTGGGGCGGGGATGGAGTACCTGGTGCGCGTCGGCTGGTTCGATCACCAGTTGTGAGTAGGGGCGGTGGGAGTGTGGTGGGGCGGGGTTGGAGTACCTGGTGCGCGTCGGCTGGTTCGATCACCAGTTGTGAGTAGGGGCGGTGGGAGCGTGGTAGGGCGGGTTCGAATGGCTCCTGTGTGTTCTGAGGTTTACCTATATGCATGATTGGGAGAGGAAATTGCTTTAATTGGATTCATTATATATTGGGCTAATTTTCCAAAGTTATGCATGTGTTATCATCTTAAACAGTATGGTATGAAGGAGCACATGGCTGGTAAGTATTGCACAAAGTATACAGGCAAGTTTAAGTTCCGTAGGTTGTTTCGTTACATTGATCTAATTTTGTATTTGTTCTCCNATCACCAGTTGTGAGTAGGGGCGGTGGGAGCGTGGTAGGGCGGGTTCGAATGGCTCCTGTGTTCTGAGGTTTACCTATATGCATGATTGGAGAGGAAATTGCTTTAATTGGATTATTATATATTGGGCTAATTTTCCAAAGTTCTGCATGTGTTATCATCTTAAACAGTATGGTATGAAGAGCACATGGCTGGTAAGTATTGCACAAAGTATACAGGCAAGTTTAAGTTCCGTAGGTTGTTTCGTTACATTGATATATAATTTTGTATTTGTCCTCTCTCTCGGTTTATGACACACACATGTGATGTGATGGTCTAGCCTCGGGTGATGCTTTTTGTCTAATCTCTTGCCAAGCTCATAACTCCGCAGTTTGCTCAAGAATGGTTCGATTCGCGCCGTTCGCGTGGTATATTTGTTGGGCAAGAAACACCACCACGTTCCTGACACGCACCCGCCGCTGTCCAGTGTCCACCAGCCTGCTGGAGGTGAGAGCCGTGTGACGATGTCCTCCGTCCGTCTGTCTGCTGTCCGTGCCAGGAGGCAGTGTGCACTGTCAGCTGCTGGACCGGTCCCAGTGCCGGCTGGACCTGGTGCTGGTGCCTCTGGCGCTGTTCGTGGCAGATGACTCCGCGCCGGGACCGCCGCCGCCGCCGTCCGCGCCCGTCCAGGTCCTGCTGTCCTCACAGACAGACGTCTGGATCAACGTGAGTCGACAGGTGGAGCTGCTGACGGCCACGCCAGATACGGCGGCACCGCCCGCTGCTCAAGGGGCTTCTAGGGCGGAGGCACCGGGGCCTACTCACCACGTGAAAAAACTTCTCACCGTGGTAAGAATAGCTGTTCTCGATGACTAGCCGATCATTCGTGTGCGGAGGGAGGCTTCGATTAGAGATTAAACGACTAAATTGGCGACACGCCTCTGCTCAATCTAGAAGCAACGCCTGTTAACTTACGGCGTAGTGTCGGCTATTTGATTCGGTTCTACGATTTCTGGCCTGTCATGATTCTGTCAACTACAATCTCGTAGATTGACTTGATTGACTAACTCGTCTATCATTAATCGATACGATTGTTTCAAAGCTCGTCGGCTGCCCGACAGAAGCGTCTTCTAGCCGACTGGCAGGGCTACAGACGTTCGCAGGGCTCTAACAAGTTCATCGCTGTATGCAGGTGCACGACATCTTCCACGTGATCCCATCCAGCGAGCCGGACCAGGCGTGCTTCCTCTGGATGGACGACTCGACAGGCTACACTCATCCTGTACAGCGTCACGGCGCAGGTAATACAGAGCTGCCTGCTGGCTTATGTACCTACTCACATGGACGATTGTCAAGTGTGAACTCCTTTGCACGTCTGTCAAGTTGAACTTATTTGCAGGAGTGTAAAATTGTCTCTTAATTTTGTATGCACATGCATACGATATCTGCGAACTCCGTGTTCGACATATTGACTTTTCCACGGGTCGCTGTGAGCTGTCAGCCGTCGGGTGTCCGTGGTTTGCCCATGATATGAGGTACCGTGGGAGGGGCAGGGCAAGGTTTGGTTAGGTGTCGAGCGCTATATGCGGGCTGCCTCTGTGAGCTGACACGGTCTCGCTCACTCACTCTGTGATGACAGTGAGGCCGGTGCGTCAGGCGGCAGTGACCGTCAGGGGCGTGTCGTCTCCCTCGGGCGCCATATGCGCTGCCTCTGTGACCGGGTTTTCCGTCATGAATAATGAGGTACCGTGGAGGCAAGGTTTGGTTAGGCTGATCGAGCGCTATATAGGGTTGCCTCTGTGACCGGGTATTCCCATGATATGAGGGTACCCGGTGGAGGGCAGGTTTGGTTAGGTTGCTAGAGCGCTATATGCGGGCTGCCTCTGTGTACCGGTCTTCCCATGATATGAGGTACCGGTGGGAATGGGCAACGGTGTTGAGTTAGGTACGAGCGCGTATATGCGGATGCTCTGTGCCGGGTTTTCCAGATATGAGGTACCGGTGGGAGGGCCAAAGGTTTTGGTTAGGTGTCCGAAGCGCTATAGCTGACGGGCTGCGCTGCTGTGACCGTGGGTTCCTCCCATGATATGAGCGTACCGGTGGGAGGGCAAGGTTTGGTTAGGTGTCGTAGCGCTATATGCGGGCTGCCCTCTGTGAACCGGGTTCCCTGATATGAGGTACCGGTGAGGGAGGGCGAAGGATTTTGGTTAGGTGTCGAGCGCTATTATGCGGGGCTGCCTCTGTGACCGGGTTTCCATGATATGAAGGTACCGGTAGGGAGGGCAAGGTTTGTTAGTGTCGAGCGCTATATGCGGGCTTGCCTCTGTGACCGGGTTTTTCCCATGGACTATGAGGCTACCGGTGGGAGGGGCAAGCGTTTTGTGTTAGGTGATCGAGCGCGCATATGCGGCCTGCACTCTGTATTGCAGCTAGAACCATGAGTCCCGCCTACTCACTCTGTGATGACAGTGAGGCCGGTGCTTCAGGCGGCAGTTACCTTCAGGGGCGTGTCGTCTCCCTCGGGCGCCATATGCGCTGCCTCTGTGAGTTGACAGGCCGGTGCGTCAGGCGACTGAGTGACCGTCAGCGGCGTCTCCTCCCCTCACCTGCTCTCGTCAGATCGCACGCCAGCCGGGAAGTCGTGCCTCCGGCCAGCCACCCGCCGTCAGTAAGGTGGCCCTCACCTCCGGCCAGTGGAACCTGGACAGTAAACAGATCTGGGTTTCCGAGAAACGCGGACTTGTCTTCTTCCAGGTGAGTCGGCTGTCTGAGCTGGTTTGTAACCAGACTGAGATAAAGTCACGTTTGTATATGCTATATTTCCGCAGATTGCGTGTATGGGCTATATTGTCGCCAATTATTGTATTGATATCGTGGCTATGCGCGTGGCTATATCAAATACCATAAATCTTGATTGCGCAAATGTTTTCTCACATACCGTATTAAATTCAAAAGAATACTTTCACTAGCTTGCGGCGTCGCGTGTGAAAACGCGAAAGACTCAGGTCACCGTTTGCTGCACCATCCCCGGTCGCGCGCCTGGCCGCTGTGCGATGGTCAGGACCGCCGGGGGTGCGCTGTGTGCTCGGCGCCGTCTGTTCGCTGCCACCTGGACGTGTCACTGACCACCCCTGTCTCCCTCGTGTGACGCGCAGGGCAGCCGAGACACACCGGTGGAGCGCCATCTGTACGTCACGTCCTTCCTGCAGCCGAACGGCAAGGGCCAGCAGCTGACGCAGCCCGGCTTCAACCACAATGCCTTCCTGGACTCGGTACGGTTGCTGTCCCGGCCATGGGTCATTAGCCGGGGCTGGTCTCTTTGGAGGGATGTGGCACTGAGTGAACACGATTCTGCTCGTGCATGCTTCCCCGGCGTGACACCAGCGTCATCTGGCTCAGTTGATCAATGGATGTGACTCAGACATCTATATGTATGTGACCACCTCCCGCCTATGATTGAACACTATGAGAGTGAACTGACCACACTTCCCTCCCTCCTCTCTCCCCCACAGGACTGCACGGCGCTGGTGACGGTGCAGAGTAACCTCTCCACGCCTCCGAGCTGCCAGGTGTGGCGGGTGCGCGCCGCCTCGTCCGGCTCCTCAGACGAGGTGCAGCTGCTGCCGGCCGGCGTCGTGCTGGAGCCGTGCTCGTTCGAGCCGCCCCGCTGGCTGCCGCAGCTGCACAGCTGTCGGCTGCGTAGCTCCGGCGAGCAGCTGTTCGCCATGGTGTACCCGCCGGCCGGCTATGTGCCCGGCCGGCGCTACCCGACCGTGGTCAATGTGTACGGCGGACCGCAGGTGCAGGTCGTCACGAACACGTTCAAGGTGAGAACGGTGGGATAGGAGATGTGGGGAGGGGCGATGGCATCTGCAATGATAGCTGGGGAGGAGTTGAAAGGCGGCTATGGGTAAGTTTGTTGGTGGTCCATGCTTGTTTACTCTTGTGTGCGTTTTTATATCGAATTATGTTGTAAAGCCGGCCGCACACTGCGCCATTCGGCTGCGATATCGCCGCGACTTCGCCAGAGACACGGCCAAAAACACAAACACAGCCAAACAAATCGTGTTTCCTAATGCCATTAACTTAGTTGGGAATTACGGTACGACACCCAGATGACACAATTTTGAGGGGTAGTCCAATCCCTGGGATGTGTCCGCGAAAGAATCGCGGCGATATCGCGGCCGAATGTGCGGCCGGCTTAAGTCAAGTCATCGATCTTGCGGTTGTGCGTGAATACGTTTGTTCGGAAATTTGAGCTTTCGCTCCTGTCGAGTGCAGAAGTCTGTTGACCCAGACTGGTGACCTCTGCTCTGCTCCACAGGGGTACCGCTACCTGCGTAACCACATCCTGGCGGCTGAGGGCTACTGCGTGGTCTGTATCGACTCGCGTGGTTCCCACAACCGCGGCACCAAGTTCGAGGGACACATCAAAAACAGAATGGTGAGAGTTGAGTCCCGCCGCCGGACGGTCGGTGGGGTCGGGACCGGGTTATCGGCTGAGCCGTTTGTTTAGCGTTATCGGGTGGACCGGGAGGGGCGGACGCCGCTGACTGTGAATGCAATGGAGACGATGTGGTTACTGCTCATCATTCTTGAAAGTCTCATGATTATTGGGTAATTTTCAGAGTAAAACCTGGAACTTGGGCCTTTACATTCGTGCTGCTTCCAACTATTCGAGGTGCCGGATGATTTTGACCTGGCCAGATTGGAAAACTGACCTCGTTACCCCGGTCTGACCTCGTTACCCCGGTCTGACCTCGGTTCCCCCGGTCTGACCTCGGTTCCCCCGGTCTGACCTCGTTACCCCGGTCTGACCTCGGTACCCCCGGTCTCCAGGGCACGGTGGAGGTTACGGACCAGGTGGACGCGCTGCACCAGCTGGCGGACCAGATCGGCATGGTGGACCTGAGCAGGGTGGCCATCCAGGGCTGGTCGTATGGCGGCTACCTCAGTCTGATGGCGCTGGCGCAGAGACCGGACGTGTTCAAGGTACCAGTAATACGAGGCAACGGTCGAGTGGCAGCGACGCTGGGGCTCACGATATTACAGGTATTCCACGGGGATGCTGAGAGTATCACTTATGCATTATTGCACAGCTGAATTAATCTCAGTAAGTGGTTTCATCCAGTCAATGCACAGGTAAACATACAGAGCTTAAAGCCGAAGTTACTCGCGCTGCGGCAGGACATCGCTGAGCACGGGTACGATGTTATCGCCCTCAACGAGACCTGGATGCGACCCACGACACCCAACCGACTGGTGCCCATCCCGGGATACCAGCTAGTCCGGCGAGACCGACCCGACCGCAAGGGATACCGCGTTGCGCATAGCAGCCAGGGAGTCGCTCAAGCTGAAACTACGATTGGGGCGTCCGGCCAACCTGTGGCCGGCATCTAAGCTGGAGGACGCTCTGAGGGATAGCAGGATTCGGGCCGGCTCCCACGAGTGATGGTTGTTGCGCGGTATTATTTGTACCGACCGCGTGTACAGACCCAGCTTCGAGTGTCGGCCGGACCTGGACGCAAGCTGGAAGAGCAGATCCATACGGGCTGACCCGTCCATTAGCGGGCCATAGTGATAGCCGGAGATATCAACATCACACCGAACGTGACACGGACTGTCAGCACCAGATTCAGCCAGCTGCTAGGCACCTACTCACTGCAGCAAGCATGTGACTGGGCCCACCTTTCCGATCCGTCTGGTCCACCATCGACGTCATCTGCACTAGTCATTGGCCGTGACCGGGCCGGAGTCCTGCACTGCGACTACAGCCCCATACAACTGGACGCGCGCGCTGCTGCCTCTGCCTGACTACAAGCGAAGGCGACTGCATGGTTGACAGCGCGATGGGCTGGTTCCAGGCTGACAGAGACGAGGTAAACCGGGCTGTTGAGTGCAGTTGACTGGGACCCGGTGTTCGAAAGTGATCGGCCAGAGGTGCAGTGGGCTATTTCCTTGACGGTGGACACGGCCTATTCTGGACTCTGTGCGCCTGTATTGAAACGGCGCAAAGTATATAAACCCGACTTGCGCCTTATGTTACTGACTCGCCACCAGAGAGCTCATGGTGAGGCGGCGCACAGCGCTCCGAGAACACGACCACGACAACTACAAGGCCCTCAACCGACAGGTCCAGTCTGTGATCCGACGCGACACGCGTGAAGAGCTGGACCGGCGGCTGCGGAAGGAGGCGGGGACAAGCGGCATTTGTGGCGCGGTTGGTCCGGCCTGTCATCGCGTTGTTGTTGTTGTTGTTTTGGCCCCCGTCGCCTACGGCCGACCGTAGCCCGAAGGCTCTCGGTGACTCAGTAGCGCGGGCCAAGGCCGCCACGGCCCGCCGCTCCTCAGCTGCTTCGTCTCCGGATGTATCGTCCCGAATAGGCGGAGGCCGGCCCGGTCACGGCCAGTGCGGACGCCTCGACGCCCTCAACCGCTTACTTTCTGCGAGTGGTACGGGATACTGCCCGCGCAGCGTGGACTCGTCCCGGACGCCGAGCTTGCCGGTCCGCCTACACTCGGGGTAGCAACCGGCTGCTTCCAGGTGCAACCCATCTCGCGCGGTCTGTGATGACCTGCTGCCGCATTGATATCACGGATGCGTTTAATTCTGCGCGTGCGTTTCTGATGGGCTTTGTATCCGTTTTGTAGAAAAAATGTCTGTTCATTCACTTATCACGTTATACTCACATTGTAAACAGTAGCTTCGTGTCACAATCATGTTCCCGAACTAGGAACGACCTTTCAATCCCATTTCCAGGAAGTCGCGAAATCAACGAAAACCCCCCCAACTTGATTTTTTTTTCGGGGGGAACCCCCCCCCCAATCTTTTTTCTTGTGTTACCCACCATAGGTAAATCATCGAGCGGCGTCGTTACGAGCAACTCTTTTATTACTTTCACCTCACATCACTTGTTTTCGGCCAAACCAGGCACGGTTCTTAGAGGGAACACTCAACGATACAGCGCTTATTAAAACTGTACTGATAGAAGTATTTTCTGCTATGGACCGTAGGGACATCACGCTTTTATGCCTACTTGACTGTTTCGAAATGTTTTGATGTAATTCCGCACACCCTTCTTCTCCGAAACTTGAACTCGTATTGGCGTCGACATTCGCTGGTTTTAAAAGTTTATCTTGCTGCCAAGCTACCCAACAAGTGCCAGTTCAAGCAATTGTCAGGGCTGCTTATGTTTAATCCTCGATGCCTCTTGAAACCCTATCGGCACATCATCAGGGCTCTGCGTTGGGACGCTTTTATTCTCCATTTTCTGTAAACGACCTACCTTCTGTACACTGAGGCGCGCGCACTCTCGTACAATATGCGGATGACATTCAGGTGGCGGTCTCTGGTAGGACCGGCGGACGTCGCTCCTCCTGGTTGCAGCTCATAGACACAACCTGGGCTTGCTATCCCGGGACTGGTTTGGCAAAAACGGATATGCAAAGACTCAACGCTAAAAAACTCAGTCATCATTGGCTCACGGCAAAAACATTCAGCGCCTTGCCAACTGTCAACATAAATTTATGGACGCCGACGTCACCAGGTACCGCCACTGTTCCTAAACCTGTGTCACACTCGACCAGCAGTAATGACTTTACCCTCGCATGTAGACGTGTTGTTCAGCGATGCAACCGGCACATGCTTCTGCGGCCGAACCAAGCAGAACAGTCGACCCCAGTCAAACTCTGCTGACGCTTATACAGGGGCTTATCATCTCGCGTATTCGCTATTGTTTTTGGTGTGTATGGGCTGGAACAGTTCTCAGCCTGAACGCGTGTTCAGAAGGTTTGCTGGAATTTCGCGCCCGTGTTTTTATCTGGACGCAGGAAGTTTGACCCTAGTGATGTACTCGTAGATTTAGACTGGTACTGCGAACATATGTTATTGTATCACGGTCGTAACTTGCTCAAGCGTGTGATTCTCGTCATCATGAGCCGCAGTTCAATTTTGCCAATAACCTACAGACGGTATTGGTGACGTTCACCCCGCGATATCCCCGAAATGGAGACATCATTACGCAGCGATACGATCCGAGTCCGGGCATGGGCGTCGTTCAAGTATCACATCTCATATCTCTCTCTTACAACGCCTTGCCCTCAGCAATCGATGTCCTGCCAAAACAAAACCACTTTCAAAACGCGGCGCTGAGGCAAACACCTGCTGATTGAAGCACGGGCGGGAGTCGGCTGAGGGTGTGACTATAGCGTGTGTATGTGTAGTTATGTGTGAGCTGCGAATGCGTGGATGAACCACCATGACCCCCGTTTTATTTATGTGACAACGGGGGCTCAGAATAAGCCACAGTGCAATGTGATGTTGCCTTCATGACGTAAATACAAACGTGTCGTGAGTTACCGTGGTTCCCTTGAGAGATTTAATGATTGCGAGAGTGACCGTGTGCCGCTGTTCGGTGCGAGGCGGGTGCCTCCGGGGCGCCTGGGTGGTTGTCGTGGAGCCTGTACGACACGGGCTTATACGGGGACTGACGACCTCTGAATACGTGCCGGTACCCCTGTGATACGATCGAGGCCGTTGAGAGCAGCTCGCCAGCTCCCAGCTCTCCACGAGCAGCGCCGAATAAACTGGCTAGCCTGTTTCTCCACTCTCATGGGCACTGAGGGAACTGTATAGTGTTTGATTTGGGAGCTCGAACCTAACCATAACTACGCTCTCGCCGTCTCCCGCTCTCTTGCTCTCTCGCTCCTCGCTCTCTCGCTCCTGCTTTCTTTGCTCTCTCGCTCTCTGCTCTCTTGCTCTCTCGCTCCTCTACGCTCCTCGCTCTCTCGCTCTCTCGCCCTCTCGCCCTCTCGCTCTCCCGCCTCTCTCTCCTTCTCCCCGCTCTCTCCGTCCCCGCTCTCTCGCCTCTCGCTCTCTCGCTATACTCGCTCCCCCCCCTCTCTCGCTCTATTACTCTCACTCGCTGGCTCCCGTCTTTTTTATCTCGATTTCTTTCCGGATTTTACTTTCAGCAAGTCTTTCTGTGAAGTGGAAATGCCTCCTCCAATCGTAATATAATCAGATCCAATTTCATTCTTGACGAAACATTACAGGTTTACTCTTTTGAGTCACCTTTGTTCGTAAGTGCGACGTTTTCACAGAGTCCCGACGTTTTTCGTTTTTCACAGACGTTTTTAGACGTTTTCGACAGACGTTTTCACGAGTGTCTGAAGTGACCCAGCTGATTTGGTCATGCCGCTGTGACGATCCGTTTTCCGCCGGGACGCAGATCAGAGCTACTGTATATTAATGTTCTCCTCTCTCTGGCCAGGCCGTGCCGAGCGGCGGCCGCCTTGAAGACGTGCTCCCGGCAGACGAATTACAGCCGTCCCTGGCACGTGGGTCCGGCGTCGGCCGTGACAGTCGGGGCACACTTACACACTCCACCCACGTCCGGGGGACCCTCCCCCGGGCCCCCCCCCCCTCCCTTGAACCCCCGTCGCTCCCTCCCTGAATCCTCCCCGCTACCGGTCCCTGCTGATATCCCCACCCGCCCTCCCTCTGAATCCACCGCCTGCCTCATGGAAGTCCCCGCCCCCCCTGAATCCCCCGCCTCCGCCCTCCCTCTAATACCCACCCGCTTCCCTCTGTAATCCCCACCGCCCCCTTCCGAATCCCCCGCCCTCCACTTGCTGAATCCCCGCCCCTTCCCTTGGAGCCTCCCCCGGGGCCCCCGCCCTTTCCCTTTTGGAAAAATCCCCGCGCGCCCCCTCTAATCCCCGCCGCCCTTCCCTCTTGAATCACCCGCCCCCCCTGACTGAACCCGCCCCCCCTCTAGAATCCCGCCCCTCCCTCTGAATCCCCGCCCCTCCCTCTGAATCCCGCCCCCTCCCTCTGAATCCCGCCCCTCCTTTCTGACCCCGCCCCTCCCTCTGAATCCCCGCCCCCTCCCTCTGAATCTCCCGTCCCGTCCCTCTGAATCCCGCCCTCCCTTGCTGAATCCCCGCCCCTCCCTCTAATCCCCGCCCTCCTCTCCTTGAATCCCGGCCCCTCCCTCTGGAATTCCGCCCCTCCCTCTGAATCCCGCCCCCTCCCTCTGAATCCCGCCCCCTCTCTGAATCCCCGCCCCTCCCTCTGAATCCCCGCCATCTCCCTCTGAATCCCCCGCCATCTCCCTCTGAATCCCCGCCCCTCCCTCTGAATCCCGTTCCCTCCTCATAATCCCCGCCGCCTCCCTTCGCCAACCACTGCCCCCCCCCCGTTGAATAGTATCCTGACCACAAACGAATTAGTAGGGAAGAGAAAATTCCGAAGAATATTCTGAACGGTTGAGAAACATAAGTTCATGTTATGAAAGGCAACACGGTGTATATTATTTGGACCTGCTGTGGAAACTTTTCATATATACTGGAAGTAAAGATGATTGCTTCTTGAAGCGTGAATCCAGCCGTTGGCGATATTGGACGGTGCGTGTGTTGTTATCACAGCCGCGTCTTGGCCGTCTCTGCTGCCGGGGCTGGAGCGTCTCCTCCGTCTCTGCTGCCGGGGCTGGCGCGTCTCCGCCGTCTCTGCTGCCGGGGTCTCTGCTGCCGGGGCTGGCGCGTCTCCGCCGTCTCTGCTGCCGGGGCTGGCGCGTCTCCTCCGTCTCTGCCGACGGGGCACGCGTCGCTGCCCGCCAGCCGAGCGTCATTTTACAGCTGGATGCCGTCTCTGGGGAAACCCGCCAGGCTGACACAGAGAGACGAGATATTGGAGATCTTACCTGTCGTGATTTCGCGTCCCCCTGCGTCATAAGCGACGCTCAACAGTAATTTATGGTTTTATCGTTTTGCTCAATGAACAGGATTGGCATAATAACGGTGCTCAATTTGCCATTACAGTTCCGTTATTGCGTAATCTAGTGACGTCATCGCTTTTTATAATCGTGACGCGGTGCTCTGATCTCCTTTCCAATCATCCGTCATGTATTGAGTGTATCAGATACTCTGCTGCCAAGCCAGGCGTATCCACTCAGTCTCATCTCGGAAACCTGCATGGGTTTTATGTTTCTCACAGAACACCGAGTGATCATACTGCTCCTACTGTGAATGTCTGCGCTGTCTTCAGCCCTGTCTCAGCCTCTGTCTCTGTCTTCTGTTCTCTGTCTCTGTTCTCTGTTCTCCGTCTCCGTCTCCGTCTCCGTCTCCGTCTCCGTCTCCGTCTCCGTCTCCGTCTCCGTCTCCGTCTCTGTCCTCGTCTCTGTCTCTGTCTCTGTCTCTGTCTTGTCTCTGTCTCAGTCAGTCTCTATGGCTAGGTCATCTCTGTCTCAGTCAAGTCTCTGTCTCTGTCTCTGTCTCTGTCTCAGTCTCGGTCTCAGTCCTCTTCTCGTTCTCAGTCTCTGTCTCAGTCTCTGTCTCTGTCTTCAGTCCTCAGTCTCTGTTTCTCAGTCTCTGTCTCATCTCTGTCTCAGTCTCTGTCTCTGTGTCAGTCTCTGTTCTCTGTCTCAGTCTCCTGTCTCAGTCTCTGTCTCAGTCCAGTCTCTGTCTCAGTCAGTCTCTTGTCTCAAGTCAGTCTCTGGTCTCAGGTCAGTCTCTGTCTCAGTTCTCTAGTCTCTGCTCAGGGTCTCTGTTTCAGTCTTCTGTCTGCAGTCTCTGTCTCAGTCTCTGTCTCAGTCTCTGTCTCAGTCTCTGTCTCTGTCTCAGTCTCTGTCTCTGTATCTGTATCTGTATCTGTATCTGTATCTGTCTCCGTCTCCGTCTCCGTATCAGTCTCTGTCTCCGTCTGCCGACAGGTTCTCAGCTACGCTAACCAGTTCCCGAGCGAGCCCAATCGTCTGCTCATCTTCCACGGCCTGATGGACGAAAACGTGCACTTCTTCCACACACAGCAGCTCATTTCGGCTCTGATCCGCGCCGGAAAACCCTACCAGCTGCAGGTGACTGGTTACTGAGGGCTACTCACGGCTGGTGTGTGTGTGTGGGGGCTGGTCCAGATCTACTTAGGACCGCCTTGATGGAGCCGGTCTGTTTACTGATTGCTCGAGACAAATTGTGTTTTTTGTTTTTCTATTGCTTTTATTCGGCCATTCAGTCTTGTCTTACTTGGGAAGCATACACTAAGCGTGTCACCAGCCTATACATATTGAGTTGCCAGTTGTTGATTCTGCTTCCAATGCTTTCCTCGTCGACCGGTTGTGATCCGTGTGGGCTTTCTGAGGCACACTTGAGATAGCCAGGCCGCAAGCTCTGTGACCTCTGCTGTCTGTGTTCGGCAGGTGTATCCCGAACGAGCGGACAGTCTCAGGGCACTGTGAATGTCGAGCGAAACCTATCGAGGCTTTCACCCTTGCTCACCTTCCTTCAAACAATCCACTGGAGCGGTGTGCCCGCCGGCAGCGGGGCCATGGCGACCGGCCCGCTGCGGAACGAGAGGCCAGCCGGCACTCCTCAGCTGTGGTGTGACCGCGGACAGGGCACGCCTGGCCTCTCGCTGCTGGAACAGAGGGCCACGCTGTTCGGACCTCAAAACTGTGGGACGCGGATCAGGGCACCGCCGGGCCCCCGCTGCTGGAACCAGCAGTACCAGCCCTGTCGTGACCTCAACGTGGCGACGCGGCAGGGCACTCGCCGGCCGCTGCTGACAGAGGGCAGCTGTCGCGCAACTCCACTGTGGGGACGCGGGTCAGGGGTCCACCGCCGGCCCGCTGCTGAGGCCCGGCTTCATAGCAGAGGGCCCAGCTGTCGGCACTCAACTGTGGACGCGGCAGGGCACCGCCAACCCCTGTGAACAGAGTGCCAGCTGTCAGGCACCTCAACTGTGGACGCGGACAGGGCACCGCCGGCCCGCTGCTGAGCAGAGGGCCAGCTGTCGGCACCTCAACTGTGGGACGCGGACAGGGCACCGCCGACCCGCTGCTGAGGCCCGCTGCTGAACAGAGGGTCAGCTGTCGGCACCTCAACTGTGGGACGCGTGCAGGGCACCGCCGGCCGTGCAGGGCACCGCCGGCCGCTGCTGAACAGAGGGCCAGCTCTCCACCTCACTGTGGGGACGCGGGCAGCCGCAGATTGGTTTTGTCTTTTACTTACATTTTTTTTTTCTTTTTTTTCGAACAATGTATATTTTTTTCTTTTTCTTTTGTTGTTTCTTTTTTTATATTTCTATGTGTACGCTCCTGTTCAATCTTTCTTCATCACCCTCTCTTCCCCTTTTCTCTTTTTCCTTCCCTCTCTTCTCTTTTTTCTTTTTTGTTTTCCACCTTTCCATTTTTTGGCACTTCTCTGCGTGTTTCTCTGGGGCCTGGCTCTGACCCGCTGCTGATCCGGTAGCCAATTGTTGGAGACTGCCCGTCGGGTCTTCAGCTGTACTCTGCCGTCTGACCGCCGTCTGACCAGCAGTCTGACCAGCAGTCTGACCAGCAGTCTGACCGCCGTCTGACCTTCGTCTGACCGCCGTCTGACCAGCAGTCTGACCAGCAGTCTGACCAGCAGTCTGACCGCCGTCTGACCGCCGTCTGACCACCGTCTGACCACCGTCTGACCAGCAGTCTGACCGCTGTCTGACCGCCGTCTGACCGCCGTCTGACCAGCAGTCTGACCACCGTCTGACCGCCGTCTGACCGCCGTCTGACCGCCGTCTGACCAGCAGTCTGACCAGCAGTCTGACCGCCGTCTGACTCGCAGCCTGACCTCCGTCTGAACTTAGCGAGCAGACAGCTCGGCTGGCGGGTATATTATGACCGGCTCTTAAGACCACGGCATGTTTGCACCCGATGTCCGGAAGGTTTCATCTGTGTCGAGGCGCCCGTGCGGGGCTGTGAGTAGGACTGGACTCTTAATCGAGCGGCTGATACGTGGACAGGAAAGGTCGCCGATGGCTCTTAGACACGTCACGTCCTGAGGTGTAACTTGCGGGCTAGGATGGCCCCTTGCTTTAAACGAATCAAGCCAGGTGATTTTTTGCTAGCGGTCTTTGTGGTGACACCGACGTTACCTTCGTCGTTACCTCTCGCCGCCGTGTTTTACTAACTAACACGCTTATTCCCGTATGCATTGGTGAGGTCGCACGACCTCAGACTTGGTTTTGCTGGACTCCGCTCCAGCGGCATTTAGCAAACTGTAACGAGCGGTGTTCCTTGGCGATCGATGGGTTTTACCGCATCATTTGCTCGCACCGTTCGTGACTCGGGCTTTCGAGCAGACGCTCCGCGTTTGCGATTCTCCTGCGGCGCGCGACTCGGCTGGCGTGGTGCTCTGGTCCGCCGCCGCCGCCGCCGCCGTCTGCTGGTGGTATGTGGAATGTGGATGCGTATGTGACTGACAAATAAACAGACCTTAGCGGCGCCGCGGGGTCTCTCTGCGTTCGTCGCGCGCGCGTGCGTGTGTGTGTGTGTGTGTGTGTGTGTGTGTGGGGTGTTTTTGTAATAATTGCTGTTCTTAGGTGTTCCATAAATGGCTCTTCCACACCCGCTGGTACACGGTACACACACGGCAACATTTCTAGAAAGAATGACATGAATTGAATTCTAGAAGGTTTGTTGAATTCAATTCTAGAAGGAATTAATGCAATTTCTCAGTGGCATTTCTCATTGCCTCCAAGCCATGCCGTAGCCTTCTTCTTGAGCGCTGCCATGCTACCACTTTGCAAGTCACGAGGCAAGCCATTCCACGTCGTCACGGCTCGGTGGGAGTACATAATCTTTGTGGGTGTGTTGTGCGTGTTTGTGTGTGTGTTGTGTGTGTCTGTCTATATGTGTGTCTGTCTGTCTGTCTGTCTGCGGCGGTCGGTAAGCGGGGGTGGGCGCGTGCCGACTGGCCGGTGGTGGCCGGGTGACGAGCTGTCCGGCCCGGCCTGGACGTGCCTCTGGTGCCGCCCCGGGCCGCAGATGACGAGCGGCGACCGAGCCGCCACCGCTGCGATTGGCAACACTAGCGCTGCAGGCACTGCCTCCTACTGACACGCATTCGTGTAGAGCGGTACTGCGTCGCACTCTCAGGTCCCAAGGTCCCAGACTCAAAACCGGAGACACGCCAAGCAGACGACAAACACCAAGACACTCCACACGGACAAAATATCGGAGAACACGCAGCTGGTCTCCCGTCCCAACTGACCAACAGACGCCTGCGGTAAACATGCCGACATCGGGACGATAGCGGGCCGACGTCGGCCCGGGACGTTACCGGGGTCAATAGTGGTCCGACGTCGGCCCGATGTCGGGAGGCCGAGATGCCAACGTCGGCTGGACCTCGGCATAGGCGGACATATCCGACGTGTAGCCGACGTCCAGCCGACGTCGGACCGACATCGGTATGTTTACTGGCTACTCAAGATGTGCGTGAAGTTAGCGACTTATTCAGCGCCGAGCACCGATTCCTCTGAAAGTGATACATGTGGTCAATTAGACCACGACAAGCACGAATCTGATGTTTGTTTTGCTCTAGCACGTCGCCTTCAAGGTCAAAGGACGGGGAACTGAATAAAATAACTGCCAAAAGTTACCGCTCGATTTTCTTCATTTTTCCACAAATGTAGCTTAAAGTTAAGTCAAACTCTTGCCGCCAGCCGCACATATAAAATCAGCCAAATCGAACATCAACTTCAAGGTCAAAGGACGGGGAACTGGATAAGTGCCAAAAGTTACCACTCGATTTTCTTTATTTTTCCACAAATGTAGCCTAAGTCAAATTCTAGAGCCGCACACAAAATCAGCCAAATCGAACATCAACTTCAAGGTCAAAGGACGGAGAACTGGATAAATGCCAAAAGTTTCCGCTCGATTTTCTTAATTTTTTTCTTCCACAGATGTAGCAAAAGTCTAACTCTAGCCGCACATATAAAATCAGCCAAATCGAACATCAACTTCAAGGTCAAAGGACGGGGAACTTGATAAGTGCCAAAAGTTACCGCTAGATTTTCTTCATTTTTACCACAAATGTAGCTTAAGTTAAACTCTAGCCGCACATATCAAATCAGCCAAATCGAACATCAACTTCAAGGTCAAAGGACAGGGAACTGGATAAGTGCCAAAAGTTGATTTTCTTCATTTTTTCCACAAATGTAGCTTGCCTTAACGGAAATAGTTTCACGCTCGATGAATTTTTTTCAAAAAAATGATTTGGCTATATTCGAATATTACTTTATTGTTGTATTGTCGAAAATGGCCCTCATATCCTAGACCGTTTTTATATAGAAAGTCATGAAATTATTATCATTTTTCAGACTATAATACGTACTCTCTGCGCAACGGTTTCTTCTCGCAATAAATCGAAAAGTAGTCGTGAAAGATAGACTCGCCTTTGAGAAAAATTTCCACCTTAAAGGGTTTGGCGAAATGTCGACGAGAGTGGACGCCTAAGGCCGTACCCTATTAGCCAATTTTCTTATTGTATTTAATTGGTTCGGTGGTAATTTAATTGCATCTATAAGGAATTAAGTATGCATTGCATTTAATTTTAGAATTTTTGAAGGATAATAAACTTTCTTATATTTCCGCGCGTCTTCAGCGAACGCGCGGCGTTGGGGGGTAAATTTTACACCCCTCTTATCTTCCGAACCAATAACCGCAGCGAGAACGCGAAAAAGGCGGCGATCGAAGCTCTCAATGAAACGAATCGAATACATACCGAAATTTTTCAAGTTAGGTCAAATGTCAGTCACACGGTCAGGTCATATGAAAAAATTAGGAGTTAATTGAGTTAATGGTTCATACTTTAATTATAATCTATTTTAGTATAAGACTCCAATGCAAATAAGCTATCAAAGGTGTAAATACAACTCCTGCTTGGTAAAAGTGAATTTGGCCACCAAAGGTCAACGGTCGGTCACAAAAGGTCACTGTCACGAAAGAGGTCAAGAAAGTCTTTGTGAATATGTTTTGGGGTTATTTGCACTTAAAAAAGTCGATAAGGAAACAAGGGCCAATTTTCACAATTTGACCCCATTAAAAGGTAAAATCAAGGTCATTAAGGTCAAAACTCGAAACTGACTAATTTGAATAAACAATGCATGGTTTCAGGTCACGTTTTGTTTCATAAACACAAAAATTGCATTATATATCTGTATAAGGTAAAAAAAATGCAAAAAAAAAACGTTATTTTTTGACAAATGACGTAATTAACCTACTTATGCTTGGAGAGTCACTGAAAAATGAAGATATTAAACTTTGAAATTTGATTGGGGTAATTTTATTACACTGGTTCTCTTATATATAATTCCGGCTTTTAAATACATTGAAAGAAAAATTTCGATTTTTTTGGGAATTCTGAAAAAAAGTTTTTTGGGATTTTGGGGGTCAAAAACTCATAGTTTTGGAAATGCCGAAATTGTCAATTTTGTAGAGAATTTAAAATTTCCTTTCTCCTAACACGTGTGTGGCGTTTGCCAATTTGCATAAAAGCTACTGTTTTCTACGAATGCCCTCAAAAAAACATTTATTCGTTCAATACCCAAAAATGGCATGACATGACGTCTCAAAACCGTCATTATGCTCCCAAAGTCTGAATCTATTTTCAATTATTTTTTAAGGAAGACGTCAAAATTGATGCTGGATAAGGTACTAAAACTTTGACGTCGTTATCTGTTACCGTTTCAAGTTATTACGGAAATCCGGGAGGGGTACTATTTCCCCACCCTTACGTCGCGCGGGTTAAGTCAAACTCTAGCCGCAAATGAAAAATCCAAGATTCAATCAGCGAAATCGAACATCAACTTCAAGGTCAAAATCAAGGTAAAATAAAGTGACCTTTACAGCGACTTATTCAGCGCCGAGGACCGATTCCTCTGAAAATGACATATGTGGTCAATTAGACCACGAGAAGCACGAATCTGATGCTTATTTTGCTCTAGCACGTCGCCTTCTAGCCTCAAGGTCGAAATCAAGGTCAAAGGACGGGGAACTGAATAACTGCCAAAAGTTATCGCTCGATTTTCTGTTGGATCGATTTTGATGTTCGATTTGGCTGATTTGTTTTGTGCGGCTAGAGTTTAGCAGTAGGTATTTTTATTATATTTTTTATTATATGTGCTAGAGTTTGACTTAAGCTACATTTGTGGAAAAAATAAAGAAAATCGAGCGGTAAATTTTGGCACTTATCCAGTTCCCCGTCCTCTGACCTTGATTTTGACCTAAAAGTTGATGCATGATTTGGCTGATTTTATATGTGCGGCTAGAGTTTGACCTAAGCTACATTTGTGGAAAAAATGAAGAAAATCGAGCGGTAACTTTTGACACTTATCCAGTTCCCCATCCTTTGACCTTGATTTTGACCTTGAAGTTGATGTTCGATTTAGCTTATTTTATATGTGCGGCTAGAGTTTGACTTAAGCTACATTTGTGGTTAAAATAAGAAAATCGAGCGGTAACTTTTGGAACTTATCAAGTTCCCCGTCTTTTGACCTTGATTTTGACCTTGAAATTGATGTTCGATTTGGTTGGTTTTGTATGTGCGGCTAGAGTTTGACTTAAGCTACATTTGTGAAGAAAAAAATGAAGAAAATTGAGCTTTAACTTTTGGCAGTTATTCAGTTCCCTGTCCTTTGACCTTGTTTTTGACCTTGAAGGCGACGTGCTAGAGCAAAATAAACATCAGATTCGTGCTTCTCGTGGTATAATTGAACTCTTAAGTCATTATCAGAGGAATCGGTGCCCGGCGCTGAATAAGTCGCTAACTTCACGAACATCTACTCGAGGGCGTCGTCAGTGCCACCTTCCAAAAGTTGGGGGGGAGGCATTTAGTAGTGTGGTTAGGGACTTTTCAACCGCCAGTTTCCCACGAGTCCAGGGGCAGATCCAGGATTTTTTTTCGAGAGGGGCTGTATGTCATGTGGCGCATTTGGGGGGTAACGGGCGCATTGTTCCTGGAAATTCGGGCGCCGTATCTTCAAATATCGGGGGCGATCTAGGATTTTGTCCGAAAAAGGCATCATTTTCACCGTCAAGGGGGACACCATGGGCCTACAGGGGCGTCAAAGGTTAATACATAGTACAGTCACACCCGCACACCCGCACACCCGCGCACCCGCGCACCCGCGCACCCGCGCACCCGCGCCCCCGAGCACCCGCGCACCCGCACACACGCACACACGCAC
>VOPJ01012657.1:0-31858 GCA_014673585.1 Semibalanus balanoides
TGCCTGGAGAGCTAGCCACCGGTGAAAAGCACCCCCTGGCATTTTTACAATTCTCCACCCCTGCGTACACTGGGTCTATATCGGGTCTATATTGGGTCCACACTGGGCTTACACTGCCGGTACTCACCCTTCGCGTCTCGATGTCAAGCGGCAGTCGGTCTCGCTGGGTCGTCGGTGTGCAGGTGAAGAACTTTGAGCTGCGCATACCATCGCTCCTGTGGGTAGCAGGCGTGAAGTCAGCACTCAGCACGATACGAATCGTTACCGTGTGACGGGCACAGCAAAACACGAGGCTTCTTTGAGGGTAGACGACGCTTCTGATGAGATGCTGGCAGCACACGTTAATGACAGGCAAACTGGACAGACTATTTGCACTGGCCAAGGTCGTCCTCATTACACGGAATGACTCTGATTTGTACGGCTCGTAATTCGGCGCTATTCTCTTCCTATATGCAGACACGTATGGTAAGGACTCCCATTATCAGCTGGTGGCTATTGAAGGCGGCTGCCTCTCGTCAACAAAGTAAAAAACATGAAGGGTGGTCCGGAATCGCACTCTCATGCAAATAATTACACACGCCAGTCATACAGATGATGAAAAGCATAGCTGATAGGCGACGGAAATAGTACTATTAACTACAGAGAGGAATGCAGATGGCAGAGCGGTCCATCGTTTAATGGGGAACAACATTTTCGATCGGTAAGTGTTGAAAGGGACGACACACCCATCCCCGATCAGCATAACGATGTGACACATACACGGGTCTAACAGCCCATGGGCTCCATCAATCACCATTCCCCCGCGCCGGCGAGTAATTTACTGACCGCCAGGCGCTTCCTCCCCTGATTCTGACATTCCCCGGAGCTAGTTTCGGGACATTCCGGGCCGGGTCGGAGAGGTGATTACGCCAGGTCAGAGCCGGACCGATTCATCATCGGGAGGGAAGCAGCCCGTGCCGGCCTCGTGTCGCCTGTAATGACCTGTCACGTCATCCCGGACTACCGGCGCTATGTGTGGAGAATGACGAGCGCTGTCGTGCCGAGGCACAGCACGGACTCGAGCCGGGAGATATTAACGACAGCTGTAACAGTGGTTTGAGTGATGGCTGCGACACCGCTCTAGATAAGACGGAAGAATGATGGCATTTCGATCAAACTAAATCAGAAATCCCAGATTTATGGCTGGACTGTCGACTATGTGTCGATTCCAAATGATTTAACGACCAGAATCGTTTCAGTAACTTTGGGAAACCCGTGTCTCATTCGAATCTGGATGTTCATGTGTTTGCTATTTATTCGAAACCGGTCTCGTATTCGTGGTCCTCTCGCCGACATACCAGACCAGCACATGAATCCGCCTGAGACACTTTCGTGTTGCAAGCACTCATCCCCGGCAGCTACAGCACGCTCTGCCGCTACCCTCATCACACCACACTGAAGCAGCTCGGTCTCGTCCGAGGCCGTCAGACCACGCCTCCTGATAGGTATTGTCAGTGAACCACAGCGAGTCCGTAACCACAGCCTTCACCGCGGCCGAAACACTGCGATCGATACCCTCATCAATCACCATCCATCAGCTGGATGTCCCCGTACACCACTTCCAGCCCCGCCTCACCAGTCCATCACCATCATCACCATCATCATCGCCACGCTCGTCACCAGCGTCCTTGTCTCGTAATTGTCTTCAGTCGTCACCTAGTTGCAGTGATTCATCCCAGCTGACCGCAGCGTGCTGGGTCGGTCACGCTGATCACGCTGGACAAACCTACCGCCACGATCACGAGTCTCCCACGAGACGTCTGCTCACGAGCCTAGACGTGAGATAAGTCGGCTGGTGAGCGGTCGGTTCGGCAGAGCAATGAGCCTCGCTTTGCAGACGGAGACTTAGCGGACTGAGAGCGCCGTGCGTCACTGCCGGGTCGCCGTGCCGGGTCGGCCAGTAGGCATTGACAGACAGGCAGTCTCGTGGAGGACATTCCTGTCCAGATTAGACCCGTGTGGACCCAGAAAATATGCCGAATCAGAAGGAATGCTGGACATACAGGTCAGGTACACGGACAGGAGGGTTCCAAGGAACGCCAATTAGCAGCAAGCATGCGCTTGGAACCCAGAAACTGAGTTCAGATCCAAGATCTCTGTAAACCCAACGACGGGTCTAGGATCCCACCGAATATCACGAAAAAGTAGTTAGCAGAACTTAGATCCCAATGAGTCACTCAACGAGTTTTAACCACAAATATCGATCTCGATCGATATTGATTGTATTGCAAGATATGAGACTGCATGAAATACAAATTAATTTGTATACGGAGATTCCACCAGAAAAAAATGCAAGGAAATGTCAGAAAAACGCAGAAAACAAATACTCTCCAGAAAACACAGGACAAATCTGGTATTTAAACTGAGACGTCAACAGCTACGGCCGTAAAAGTACCGACTGAAAGAATCGTGCCTGCCTCTTTACCGCAGGAGGCTGCTGAGGAAGACATGTGGCAGAGCTTGCGGCGGATACTATGGATTGAATCATAGCTTTGATGGTACACAAATGATCAGCAAAATGTGCGATCAATAGAGGGCTGGGAAAATTGAAAGCTAATCAACAAGTCATGCTGAAATCGTCAATTCAAGCCATACAGCTAATGCTGTAATATCTTCAGTAACGAACTCCAGGGGGTTGATGGTCGAGACCCCTGTGGTGAAGAGTGAAACAGAAACAAACTTGTCAATTAATTCAGGTCAGACTGATTATTCGACGTCGAAATAATCGACTTGTCATCCCACAACAACAATTAAGACCACACATAGTATCATCAGCTACGTCACATAAAGCTAAAGATAGATGATGTTCTAAACAAAATGGCTTAATACTGATCGGCGTCGTCATTATAGAGGTATATTAATAAGGAAACATGGATTTGTGATACTATGGCACTGTCGGGTGCTTTAGTCCGTTAGGTAGGTTACCACTCTGACTTAGAAGGTTTTTGTGCATACTGCAGGAGCGACAGAAGAACACGTCCACGCGTGGAGAGCGTTCGCGAGAGAATAATGAGGCTATCTTGGTCTCTAAGCAGCGAGGCAGACCCCGCGTTCTGATTGGTTGCCCATCACTGCGCAGCAGGAACGGGCCGGACTACAGTGCATTGGGTCACAGGCGTCAGTGCATCACTGATAATGCTGACATCCCTGTCAGACATCACTGATAATGCTGACATCACTGATCACTGATAATGCTGACATCCCTGTCAGACATCACTGATAATTCGCTGACCTATCATGAGTTACACTGATAAATGCTTGAATCTACTGTTCACTGAATATGCTGACATCCCTGTCGACATCAACTGATAATGCCTGAACCAATCACTGATCACGCTTGATAATCGCTTGACACCATCACCCTGTCTGACATCACTGCATAATGCTGACAATACGCGGCTTCGTGGACCTATAATTATGACATCACTGACACGATAAGCTCGACATCCTTCCTCCTGCCGACACACTGATAAAAGATGAATATCACGAATCACTATAACTGACTCGTCTGACATCACTCGATATGCCTGATATCACTGACACTATAATGCCTGCGATCACTGGATCACTGATGATGCGACACTGATGTCGACCATCACTCCTGATCAATCGGCTGATTCACTGATACTGATAATGCGACATCAAACATATCGTCACTGATATAGCTGACCTACGGATCACGATATCGCTGACATCGCCCATGCAGACACACGCTGAACATCACTGATCAAACTGATAATGCTGACATCCCTGTCTTTCTGACATCATGGATAATGCTGATACTCACTGATACATGAATATGCGACATCGATGATCCACTGATAATGCGACATACCTCTGACATCACTGAAATATGCTGACATCACGTGATCGCACTACCACGCTGATACTCAGAACATCACGCTGATCACTAGATAATCGACTAACACTGACTACCACTGATCATGCCGCTGCCGCCCACAGGCCCCGACTCTATCCACCGACTCCCACACCCTCCGATCTAACAACAATCATTACATGATTGAAACTGACTCGCATCTTCCAGAGGCGTGCCGGCCGCCCTTTACCATCATCATCAAGCAGCGTGTGGCGCTCCCAATCAATCCCTGAGGTCAACAGAGCGGTTCGCTGCGGGGCGGCGGTAGCTGACTTATCAGTGTCCTCAGGGACCCATAGCTGTGGTCGGCTCGGACCGACGCTGGCGACGCCCGACACATTTCCGGCGTTTCCAAAGACACACTCGGGTCGTGAACGGTGTCTGCAGCGGCCAATGGGCACCGCAATGCCTCAACAATATGAAAGCTATGGATATTCGCATCATATTTGAAATTATGCAGGAAAGTGAATCAGCAAAGCGTTTGCAATGCTGTGGTTACTACCTACTGTATGTTTAACAGTTGGTACTACTAAGAGACAATGGAAACTAGAGCTTGATGCAAAAATAGCACCATTGGAATCAATCTTGGAGACAGCAATTCAAACCACAGCACGCGGTAAAAAAAAAGTTTTTCAGTCCGTTCGCGAAATCCTCAGACGATCAATAAAAAATATCAGATATCGAACTACTCGTATCGATACTCCAAACACAAAAATTTCCGCCACCCGACACTTCATTCCGTGACCTAGCAGCCCGCGCCACTTAGAACAATATCTACGTGAGAGCGAGCTGCGGCGCGGAGCGAATGCGGTCCCTCATTGAACTACGAATTAATTTTTTTTTTTTTTTTTTTTTTTTTTTTTTTTCCCCTCTTTTTTTTCCATCACCTCACAATATAAGCGACAGGAGACCCAGGCTCGAGGCCCGGCCAGACCGGAGCGACGCTTGGTTCAGAAGCTTATAAGTCTTCTTGAAGCATCCGATAAATACCCCGCATCCGATGACACGCCCTCTTAGCCATATGAAACACGCCGCCATGCATATGATATGATTATTTAGATGTTTTATCCTCTTCATTGAGGGGCGACACGAGCGCGATGAAGCACCCGATGCCCGGACACTGTCAGGGGCTTCAAAAAGTATTAATCTCGGCATAAAGACGCTGGAGAAACGCTGGAACGATCCCTGCTATAAACAAAAATGAAAATTTTCGATGGTCAGGCTGGAGACTCACACCACTGGCCATTGTTGCACACGCCTAACATACTCTGGTTCATTCACTCGGGGGCACGTGCGACGTACGCACACGCCCTGTTTTCGTCACACGAAAATTTACCTGCAAAACATCGGTTGCAAATCCGACAATATATCTCGGCAACCAAAATCGCAAAGAACAGCGGTCCAAACACACCGCGTTAGGAGAAAAACGATCCGCCCGGCGAGTCATGTGTCGAATCACGCGCGCCTCGTGGGGTCACCTGCAAAGTACAGCTATAACAAACGCAAAATATAGCCTTTAAGACACTTCACAATTAAATCAGTGGTCTCAGCCACCGATAGGGTACGTGAAGGCGATGAGAACAATAAGTACACCAATACTAGTAACCATGAAACCGTCTCAAAAGACTGCATCAAAAATTGAGGTTTTAATGCATATTATCATGTCAACCATCGTCTGTAAAAAATATTTTATTGACGATTTCATAAACATTTCCTCTCAATTACCCGCCGTAGCTTCAAACCAAGGGTCTAGACATAAAAATAGATGCACAGCTGTAAGCGCAATCAAGATCCATCTAATACACCCACCCAAATGAATTTGCTACAACAGAAGCTTGTAATGCAAATTTAAAATAACTGCTTCAAAACCTATTTAGTTCAAAGTATCGATTAGTTCGGATCTATTTGCGACGCAAAACAACAATAGCGAAAATAATTCAATGCATGCTGGCACAAGAACCGAACCTCCGTTGACGTGGTAGAAATTGACGCGGATTTATTCGGACTCGCTCGTCCTTCGCCATTTAAGGCGTCTTACTGGTTATCAATATTAAACGACTGCCTTGATCACTATCAGTTCATCTTCATGGTTAATAACGCAGAAAGCATGACAGAGACACGAGGCGCCAAAACACCCACATTAACACTACCATTAACCCACATTAACATTGCCGCCCACAATTTCCACCCGTATCACATGACCTGACAAACAGCACTCCTAACCGAGCCACGGAAACCGAGCCTAACCTGCCCGACACACTCGCCGGGCGGCGTTACCGCTTCCACTGAACACACCGGGCGCGTGGGCGTCACCCGGTGTCACCGAACGTCACGGAACGTCACGCTATCACACCCGGCTGGCGTGACGCCACCAGATAACGTCACGGCGTCACACAGGTCACAGCTGGGCGGGGGTCCGGTTTCCCGGCGACACAGCGATGCCCTGTGACCGGTGTGTGACATATATAGCCACGCCGACAGCTCATAACACGCAGACATGGAGTACCGCGCACCGACCCAGACCAGAAACACACACCCCCACACCCACACACACCGACCCAGAAACACATCCACGCCCCCCCCCCCCACCCCCACAACACACACCGACCCAGAAACACATCAGGCCTGCCCTCCCCACACACAACCACACACGATACCCAGAAACACACCACACGCCCCCCCCCACACCACACACACGACGAACACATCCGGCCTCCCCCCCCCCTCAACCCACCCACCACACCGACCGCCACCACTCACACAATACAGCAGCCGGCATATGGTCACCGTGGCTGTACCACAGCAGTCGGGTGAAGCCGCCTCTCGGAGAGTCTCAGAGTGAGCAGAACCCCGCGGCTGTACCACAGCTCAGCGGTGTGAGGCGCCCTCGGAGAGTCTCAGAGGGAAGCAGAACCCCGCGCTCTGTACCAACAGCTCAATCGGGCTGAAGCCGCTCCGGAGAGTCTCAGAGTGAGCAACGACCGCGCTGTACCACGCTCAAGTCGGTGAGGCGCCTGTCGAGAGTCCTCAGAGTGAGCAGCAACCCCGCGGCTGTACCACAGCTCAGTCGGTGCAGGCCCGCCTCTCGAGAGGTCTTCAGAGTGAGCCAAACCCGCCGGCTGACAACGAGCTCCAGTCGGTGAGCCGCCTCTCGAGAGTCTCAGAGTGAGCCAGAACCCCGCGGCTGTACCACAGCTCAGTCGGGTGAGCGCCTGTTCGAGAGTTCAGAGTGAGCAGAACCCGCGCGTACGCACAGCTCAGTCCGGGTGAAGCGCCCTCTCGGAGAGTCTCAGAGTGAAGCAGAACCCGCGGCGTACGCACAGCTCAGTCGGGTGAGGCCGCCTCTCGGAGGGTCTCAGAGTGAGCAGAACCCCGCGGCTTATCCACAGCTCAGTCGGTGAACCGCCTCTCGAGAGTACTCAAGAGTGAAGCAGAACCCCGCGGCTGTACCACAGCTCAGTCGGGTGAGGCCGCCTCTCGGAGAGTCTCAGAGTGAGCAGAACCCGCCTCGGAGTCCAGGCTCAGCAGAGGATGGGAAGGAGCCAGCTGGCCTCCATAGCAGCCCGCTCCCCGCCACACAGACATTATAGCAGGCAGGATACACAACAGGGGCAGCGGAGCGCGTGGTTCACCAAGAGCCAGACAAGTTCGCCAACTACCGTCCTAGTAACTCACGACAAAGTTGGCCGTAACGACTTTGACTGGGAAGAACGCAGCTGCCACATACACAGGCGACCAGACGCTGCGCTGACGACGAGGGACCCAGCACAATCACCCTACCTCCACACCGGCAGGAGGGACCCAGCACCAACACTCTACCTCGACACCCGCATGGGGGACCCAGCACCAACACCCTACCTCCACACCGGCACGAGAGACCCAGCACCAACACCCTACCTACACACCCACACGAGAGACCCAGCACCAACACCCTACCTCCACATCGGCACGAGAGACCCAGCACCAACACCCTACCTCCACATCGGCACGAGGGACCCAGCACCAACACCCTACCTCAACACCGGCAATAGCGATCCAAGCACCAACACCCTACCTCCACACCGGCACGAGGGACCCAGCACCAACACCCTACCTCCACACCGGCACGAGGGACCCAGCACCAACCCCCTACCATCACACCGGCACGGGGGCCCAGCACCAACACCCTACCTCGACACCCGCATTGGGGACCCAGCACCATCATCCTACCTACCTCCACACCGGCGTGGCACTGTGACGACCAGACGCCGCCGGCCCACGCCGAGTCGCTATCTTATCGCCCGGCCTCCCCGCAGTTCACACACAGGTATATGTATACAGTACACACACGTATACAGTACACAAACGTACACATTAATCAGTATACACACACAGGCGGTGTTTATACCGGCGGTGACAGGGCCTGTGATGTCACGAGCAGCAAGGGGCCGGGGCTGTAGGGCTAGGCGACACTACGCAGTACACAACGCTGGACGGGGGATAGAGATTACCTCCCTACTCAGGGCCGTGGCACAGAGCCCCGCAGCAGAAGTCACTGAGGTCACTGGGGTCACTGGGGTCAGTCCCTGAGCCGTGCCTGGTCGACTGGGTGGAGTGGGGAAGAACAGGAGCCTGGGTAAAGTCGAGTGGACATTCAACAAAGACAGCGTCTAGAATACCGTGAATCAGCCGGGGTAGTCGCGAGAACTCGCGGCGAACATCGATCTCATCGATCCACTCTGTCTGGCACTCCGATACACATTACACAAGCAACAGTGGCCACCGCTAGGCCGTAATCTACCATCAGAGGAGCTAGCAACTGATGTCATGCCGCATGCCTTTGTTGACTATAGTGCCACTGTACCCCAGCTCGGCCAGAGAGCGTCTCTCCGTCTCCCCAGTCCCCCTCCCCTGGAGACGTCGACAGGGCGTGTACAGAGCGTGTCTCCACATTACCTCACCACAGACGAGACTCCGACAGACGCCTGGTGCGAGACAGCGTCCAGTCTGTGTCGTCAGCCGGTCACAGCCCTGTCGCCCGACCGGTGTGACCAGAAACACGGCTCACACGCTCACGCACAGTCACACGCGCGGGGACGGCAGTGCGTGTGTCGCGCCACAGAGAACCGGCCAGCACGGGCCCCGTCGTCCGTCTGGAGCGCAGCTGGGGAGAGACGCTCCCCACGCGTGTCCCCTTCGCCGGAGTCGTCTCCACTCCCTTCGGACACCACTTACGAGACCGCCCCTCGGTATTGATATCGACCACCTTTCGAACCGGCCCGCCGCCGCCGACGTCAGCGCCCCTGGCGGCGGGATGTCGAGCTACGAGCAAACACTCGGGTCGGTGGAGGGGTACTAAGCTGGGCTGGAATACGGCTGGCTAATCGTGACAGCAGCCTCAAAGGAGACCGACAAACAGACAGAGAGCTTAACAGCGTCAAGTGGTCCGGGGTGCCAGTGATGAGTTGGACCAGACTCCGAAGACAGCGGGATTTAATAACACTAGATTGGAGCATATTACCCCGGCGAGAAGAGCCTATTTGGACATAAAAGCCGGCTGGAATTCCTATCGCAATCAGAAGCCGGCATCCGTCATTATGTTATTATCACTGCTGAAAGCGCTGCACTGCTAACGGCCTCCAGCAGTGAAAAGGGGGAAACGCACGCTTTAAACTATTTCAGCGCCATCAAGTGAATACATTTAGCTCTACAGAAAGAGAAAATCATTTTAAAACCACTTGAATTTTCACTTAAAATCGCATTACACATGGACCTCCCATCACCCGAACGCTTGCACGCAGGGGCGTCGCCACGAACCGGGAGTTGGGGGAGGCGGGGACGTAGGTATTCTGAAGTCGATTCTTTCCATGCAACGCCCATAGGCGTAAAGTTTAAATCCGAGAATTGCAGGGGGACGCGGCACTGTTTGCCGTGGTTATGGGGACGCGTCTTCCCCATCCCCCCATCCCCGCTTTAGTCGCCCATTCTTGCAAGTGCGGTTCAGACGGACATCCTTTAAATTACCATCCTTCGTATTATTCAAGACAGGACCGTCGGAGTACTCGTATACGTTGCCATTATCACTGTTGAAAGCGCACATGACGCATACTGATGGGAGTTGAGGGCGCGCAGGGACGTAGCCAGGGGCACGGGGCCCATTGCCCTCCCCACCCCCTGAGCAAAAATAAATTACACCAGAGAGGAATTGGGATTCTTTTAAAAACCCGGACCCTACCCCCTCCCCCCCCCCCCGGTTCAGCAGATATGGCTGAGGAACAAATATTGATTTTTCCTATGTGCCTCCCCCCTGAGAAATCCTGGCTACGTGCTGCGGCGCGGCAGATAATTTCAAATTACTAGGCCTAGATCACGCATAAACGCAACAGCGGTTATTTATCCCGCCACTGCAGCATTAGCTGAGGTTGTAACTTGTAAAGCCTCTGTATGAAAACGATTGAATCGCCTAAATAGTCGACTAAGTAACCATAAAAATAGTCATGGGATTGCGTGCGGTCTATTCATGTCGTGTCGACTCCCAACCAATTTCCTAAAAAGTATACATGCTACAATGCTCCTGGAATACATGCAACAAACGAAACTAGGAAAGAGAACGCAACTCCTGCCACATTCTTGACCAACGGAGGTAGCGTAACTCGCATCCAACAATGAGCATGACCTACCGCAATATCAAAGTACCTTCAGTATAGCTCAGGTTGTTTTCCCTATTGAAAAATAGTGTTGTTTCGAATAGGATTCAAACAACCTTCGGTTACGATGACACCAGGTTTGGTTAACTGTGCTCTTATCCACGGTTCACAGTGATCACACCTGCTCTAGAGAGCACACATCTCCCCCACATTATGTGTGGCTAATGTGTGGTCAGAAAGCCAGCGCTGGTTCCTGTTGCCTCAAACATTCATCATCCGACATTCGCTGATGCCATCCAATGATCCGTCGGTCCGCCCGCATGGCAGGGACCTGGTAGTCCTACCGGGTAGTCCTACCTGGTAGTCCTACCTGGTAGTTCTACCTGGTAGTCCTACTGGTAGTCCTACTGGTAGTCCTGCCTGGTAGTCCTACCTGTAGGACTACCAGGTAGGACTACCAGGTAGTCCTACCTGGCAGTCCTACCTGGTAGTCCTACCTGGTAGTCCTACCTGGTAGTCCTACCTGGTAGTCTTGACTTGGATAGTCCTACTTGGTAGTCCTACCTGGTAAGTCCTACCTGGTAGCATGACCCTGCCGCCGAGCCGTGTCCGCCACCGTGTCTGACCTGCATCTGACACCGTCTGACCCATGTCAGACCTGACCGGACCTGGCCGGACCTGGCCGGACCTGGCCGGACCTGGCCGGACCTGGCCGGACCTGGCCGGACCTGGCCGGACCTGGCCGGACCTGGCCGGACCTGACCGGACCTGACCGGACCTAACCTGACCTCGTTACTGACCTGAAGAGGTCGAGCTGGCGCAGCACCACCACCGGGTTCTGGATGGCCTCCTGGTAGAGCCTCTCGATGGCGCCCGGTCGACTGTCGACGGTAAACAACAGCCGGTCCTGGCCATAGTCGGTACTGTAATGGTGCTGAAGCTCGCTGAACGTAGTCAGGTCACTCTCAGCTGAAACACAGGGATAGATCCAGGTCACAGCGGGGTCACAACGGGGTCACAGCGGGGTCACAGCGGGGTCACAGCGGGGTCACAGCAGGGTCACAGCAGGGTCACAGTGGAGGGTCACAGAAGAGTCGCAACGGGGTCACAGCGGGGTCAGAGCAGGGTCACAGCGGCTTCAGCGGAGTCACAGCTGGAGTCACAGCTGGGTCACAGCTTGGTCACAGCTTGGTCACAGCTTGGTCACAGCGGGGTCACAGCGGGATCACAGTGGGCCGTGGGGTCACAGCTGGGTCACAGCGGGGTCACAGCGAGGTTACAGCGGGGTCAGAGCGAGGTTACAGCGGGGTCACAGTGGGGTCACAGTGGGGTCACAGGGGCGGGGTCACAGCGGGGTCACAGCGGGGTCACAGCGGGGTCACAGCGAGATGTACAGCTGGGTCACAGCGGGGTCACAGCGGGGTCACAGCGGGGTCCACAGCGGGGTCACAGCTGGGGTACAGCGGGGTCGCACGAAGGATCACATAGGAGCTTGGCATGGTATCCGCTAGTTTCCGGAACATAGCGGCGAATGACATGACAAATGAGTTTCCGAACAAAGGGCAAACTGCAAAACGAATTGTTCCTAGCAACACCACAGCACATAGATAAATCCGATCACGATCTTTGCCGCGGCAAAGCTAATCGATCTAGTAGATCTAATCGATCTAATCGGTAACCATCTCTTCCTCCATGCGTTCCAAAGAAGTCAAAAGACCTGTATAGCAGAGACCGTCCAGTGCACCAGTACTCCCGTTCCCTCGGGCCTGCCGCTCGCACCTGGTGCACAGACCGCATACCAAGCGCATGGCGCTATGTTCTGACGGCCGGACCGTGATGGCCCGAGGTCAGTTGATGGGCGCTGCGGCAGGTCCAGCCAAGGACGGGCCGCGTCCGGCTGCCCTGCCGCCCATGCTGCCCGTGTTGTCCGTGCTGTCCGTGTTGTCCCTGATGTCTGAACTAGCACCGTGAGACCGTGGGACCACAGACCAGGTATATCAGGAAGCGGGGAGGATCGGCGGTGGCCGCGATAATCCTCAGTTCACGGGCTCCTGAGCCGGCCAGGAATGGCTATGCGGATAAAGGAAAAGTGGTAGAGTCGGTGTCGGGGCAAAATAAAGACGTGACAATGGTCCCAGAACGGTGGTCGCTACAGCGCGTAGCATTGTGAACTTCGGATACTGGCGAACAGAAAAACCGACGAGCCGCGCGTTTCAAACAGCGAAACTGACCGCCAACTGTTGCAGAACCCAGCCAATTCAGAGTCGGCATTACCAACACGCTCGCCGACGGCTATGCTCTGCAGTTACTGGAACACCTGAGTACCTGGCCACNGGTCACAGCGGGGTCACAGAGGGGTCACAGCGGGGTCACAGCTGGGTTACAGCGGGGTCACAGTCACAGAAGGGTCAGAGGCGTTCACTGAATGTCGTTAGGTCACCATCGGCTGGAGTAACAGGAGGGGTTTCCTGGGTCACATAGTTTACAGTAAGGTCACAGGCGCTAAATAAACGTCGTCAAGTCGCTCTCGGCTAAAACAACAGGGCACATCAGGATCAAAGGGGGGTCCCAGCGGTGTTACAGCCGGGTTACAGCCGGGTTACAGCCAGGTTACAGCGGGGTTACAGTAATGTCACAGCGCGGTCACAGACGAGTCAGAGCGCTCGCTGAACGCGTCAAGCCGTTCTCGGATGTGTCACGGGTACAGATAGGTCACAACGTGGTCGCAACAGGGTGAAAACGGGGTCACAGTGGAGTCACAACGGGGTCGCAGAAGGATCACATAGGAGCTTGGCATGGTATCCGCTAGTTTCCGGAACATAGCGGCGAATGACATGACAAATGAGTTTCCGAACAAAGGGCAAACTGCAAAACGAATTGTTCCTAGCAACACCACAGCACATAGATAAATCCGATCACGATCTTTGCCGCGGCAAAGCTAATCGATCTAGTAGATCTAATCGATCTAATCGGTAACCATCTCTTCCTCCATGCGTTCCAAAGAAGTCAAAAGACCTGTATAGCAGAGACCGTCCAGTGCACCAGTACTCCCGTTCCCTCGGGCCTGCCGCTCGCACCTGGTGCACAGACCGCATACCAAGCGCATGGCGCTATGTTCTGACGGCCGGACCGTGATGGCCCGAGGTCAGTTGATGGGCGCTGCGGCAGGTCCAGCCAAGGACGGGCCGCGTCCGGCTGCCCTGCCGCCCATGCTGCCCGTGTTGTCCGTGCTGTCCGTGTTGTCCCTGATGTCTGAACTAGCACCGTGAGACCGTGGGACCACAGACCAGGTATATCAGGAAGCGGGGAGGATCGGCGGTGGCCGCGATAATCCTCAGTTCACGGGCTCCTGAGCCGGCCAGGAATGGCTATGCGGATAAAGGAAAAGTGGTAGAGTCGGTGTCGGGGCAAAATAAAGACGTGACAATGGTCCCAGAACGGTGGTCGCTACAGCGCGTAGCATTGTGAACTTCGGATACTGGCGAACAGAAAAACCGACGAGCCGCGCGTTTCAAACAGCGAAACTGACCGCCAACTGTTGCAGAACCCAGCCAATTCAGAGTCGGCATTACCAACACGCTCGCCGACGGCTATGCTCTGCAGTTACTGGAACACCTGAGTACCTGGCCACAACACTGCCAATTAGTCCGCTCTAGTCAGAGAGTTCAACGGGCCAAATATATGCTTGGTGAGAGGCGCATTGACAGCCTGGAATCTGGAGCCTGGAGTCTGGGAGCCTGGATACTGGAGTCCTGGAATACTGGAGTCTGGATACTGGAGTCTGGATACTGGAGTCTGGATACTGGAGCCTGGATACTGGAGTCTGGATACTGGAGTCTGGATACTGGAGTCTGGATACTGGAGCCTGGATACTGGAGCCTGGATACTGGAGTCTGGATACTGGAGCCTGGATACTGGAGTCTAGAGATTGGAGTATGGAGTCTTGAGTCTGGAGCATATAGCCAGCCGGCACACGCTCCTATGAACCTGCCTCCAGGTACGCTGCTCCTCTCATTCGCTCGTCTGAGAGGCTCACCCCCACTGGCTCGCTCCGACAGAGTGCCCTGCCCCACTGGCTCGCCTGAGAGGCTCACCCCCACTGGCTCGCTCCGACAGAGTGCCCTGCCCCACTGGCTCGCTGCAGGAGGCTCACCCCCACTGGCTCGCTCCGACAAGAGTGCCCTGACCCACTGGCTCGCTGCAGGAGGCACCCTTGACATCAGCACAGCAGTGTCCCGGTCCAGCATCGCGGCCGCAGCCTGCAGCCGATGATGGACGCGAGGCCGGCGCGGCAGGAGCGCACACCATCAGACCCAGCGCCACGGGAGCGCTCACATCGGACCAGCAGGAGCGCTCGCCTTCGGACGCAGCGGGACGCAGCGATCCAGGCGATAGGTGCCGGTCGATCGAGTCGAATGGGACTAACGAGCGGCATGGTTATGTGGCGGCGGCGGCACGACCTGGTCACCATGATCCGCAGGAATGGGGAGGTGTGGGTGAGGATCCGCCAGAGCGAGGCAGATGTGGGGTGAGGATTCCGCCGGAGCGGAGCAGATGTGGGTGGGTGGGGGGGAAGAGTTGCGACACTCCGGCGACAACGCTGCCGACACGTCATCTGTCATCTGTCACACGTCATCTGTCATCTGTCACACGTCATCTGTCATCTGTCGTGTGAACATGTGATACTTTTGTATGTATGGTGTTGAAAGACGGCAGGGCGAGGAGCGGTGAGACGTAGTGCGGGGCCGCCAGGCCAACGCCAGCAGGATGAGGATCCGCCAGAGCCCAGAGCACTGCTACCAGACACGACTCAGACTCAGACTCGGACTCGGACTCAAGAGTTCAGACTCGGATCCGACTCAACCCCAGATCGCTTCCCCCCCTTCCCGGCTGCGACTCGAGAAAGACCCCGCAGCCGCCGCATCTGATCCCCACTGTGACAGCGCGCCACCTCGTCTGTTGAGGCAGGCACGGCTCCGCACGCATTGTCTGTGCGCTGTCAGCCGCGCAACAATGGCCGAAACCTGAACTGGTGCGTGTTCCCTCACTAGCAGAACCGCCACTGAACATCACCACACTGCGCTGCTTTCTGTTCGAGCGCCAGCCAGGCTGGACGGTCCCTCGCCGACCACCCGCCCACCCTCCGAAGGCCGCAGTAAATACGAGCGTCCGGCCGCACCTCTGGTTCCCTATGTGTGGCAGACTGGGCCGACCAAGACTCGGCCAGTCCGACCTGCTCACGGAGCCCAGCCCAGTCTGTTCACCCAGCCCAGCCCGCGGCCACGGACGGGACAAAGCCGACACAGCGGACACAGCGGGACGCCGCGCCGGCACAGTGAGGGGACATGGTCCACCAAGACGGGACAAGGACGGTCCGCCGAGACAAGGAGTGCCGGGCGCCTGGTAGGGCTGAGAGGAGTGAACCAGGACACAGACGGGCACAGAAGAGCACTGGGCCAGGACTAAGGCGGTAGTCGGTGGTCTGTTCCGCAGGTATGTAGGACGTGATGATGATAATTGGGGGTTTAATGGCGTTACCGACCAATGTGGTCATGTGGCGCCCACATGTGGGACACGTTAGGCATCAGTAGCGGGAGTGTGGTTTTGTGGGGCCGATAATCAGCTGGGGTAATATGGCGATGACGATCTAAAGACGTTTTTCTTTCCATTTGATATCGTCGCTGTTTGCCTAAGCCGTTTCATAAAAGATGCACGAGTGCATCTTTTAGAACGCGGCTTAGTAAAACTAATAGATAGCAGAAAGAGCCGTTTAGTCAAATGGTTCGTAAATATGAACTACAATGATTAATAATAAAAACATTAAATCTTTGGTTAGATGCATGCAGGCGCCAGGCATGGATTGTGGATTATGGCTAATTCAGAATTTGGTAACTGATTAATATGAAAACAAACAAAACAATCAAATGATAATGAAATACAAACGTTTATTTTTTACCACGCATGGCACGTAAGCCTAATGCACAATGCGCATGTTGTAGCATGTCCATTGTCCAACGATCATAACATCAGTTCTTTTTGGCATAACTCTTCAAGATAAACGACTTTCCTTTGTTGGAAAAAAGAAGACATCTATGGTGACTGCCGACGGGTGAGTCATAAGCTCAATATAATACAGTTTGATTCATACGTACGCCTTCAGCGCCCTGCCAGTTGTGTCCGATTAGAGTGACTTATACGCCCTAAATTTGCATTTACCTTAATACTTACATGACGCAACCACAACACGAACATCGCCAAAAGCGGCGCACCTGCGGCACATCCGCTGCACAGTACAGCCACCGCCCTCCGGTCGCTAACCTATAAATCGAACACCGTAAAAATCACCACACGCTCTCGGTTTTACCCGGCGACAAAAAACCAGCGGTGTCGCCAGCGGTGTCACCAGCGGCCGATCACAATGGCAGCGATCAGAGACCGGGTAGGCGTCGCGCCGCCACGACTGTCCATTTTTCAGTCGGCATCACAGCCACGCTCACCGCCGCCGCCGCCGCCACCCCCGCCGCCGCCGCCGCCCCCGCCGTCGCCGCCGCCGCCACCGCCGCCGCCGCCCAGCCCACCACGGAGCGGTGAGCGGCCGACTCACACCGGAAGTCGCCGCCGACGGAAGCCGACTGTGGGCATTAGGTGCCGTTAAATCGCAGCGACCGCCGCTGGCGCTGCCTGCCAGGCGCCGCCGTCAGACCAGGCCAGGGTTCCGGTGTTCTGCTGCCGGCTGCGCCGCGCGAGACGGCCCCAGGCGGCAGACGAGGCAAATGATGAAACTTGGCAGAACATTTGTGGGAAAGCGCAGACTGCGAGTTATTAAAGTTCGCAGAGCTGAAGCGACAGAACCCATTCGCTATGTATAATTACGAAGTTCTCAATTAAGTGGTTCTGTGCGTTTTTCTTTCTTCAAATAATTCACGAATGTGTGGCTAGTTTTTGCTCTGTTCAGATGTCCTGCGGGAGCCGAGGCAGGCGGTACTGGCAGACAACAGGGCGACGGCGTCTGGTTGGTGAGAGCCGTCCATATATGGAGCACCGGACCAGCACGAAGAGTAGTCTGGAGTCCACCTCCTCCATTCCGGCACCACACGGCGGGAGCGCCGCAGCGACGCAGACACGCAGACAGACACGCAGGATTGCCTCAGAAGCAGGCTGAACAGCGGACAACCGGACCGGACCGGCATATCTGCCGGGCTGATCTGACGCCACACTCGGCTATCGCACCTCTGTCCCGCCCTCCGTACCAGCCCGCAACGCTGTCAGTGCCCTCCGTACCTGTCCACACTTCTGTCCCGCCGTTCGTACCGCCCGCAACGCTGTCAGTGCCCTCCGTACCATGTCCACACTTCTGTCCCGCCCGTTCCGTACCAGCCCGCAAGCTGTTTCAGTGCCCTCCGTACCTGTCCGCAACCTCTGTCCTGCCGTCGTACCAACCCGCTTAACGCGCAGTGCCTCCGTAATCAGCCCGCACCTACGTCCCCGCCGTTTTCTACCAGCCCGCAAACCTTGCTCAGTTCCCTCCGTATTCAGCCCACAACCTCTGTCCCGCCGTTCGTACCAGCCCGTAACGCTGATCAGTGCCCTCCGTATCAGCCCGCACCTCTGTCCCGCCGTTCGTACCAGCCCGCAACGCTGTCAGTTGCCCTCCGTACCTGTCCACACCCTTCTGTCCCGCCGTTCGTACCAGCCCGGCCAACGCTGTCAGTTGCCCTCCGTACCTGTCCAACACTTCTGTCCGCCGTTCGTACCAGCCCGCAACGCTGTTCAGTGCCCTCCGTTACCTGTTCACAACTTCTGTCCCGCCGTTCGTACCACCGCAACGCTGGCAGTGCCCTCCGTACCTGTCCACACCTCTGTCCCGCCGTTCGTACCAGCCCGCAACGCTCGTCAGTTGCCCTCCTACCTGTTCCACACTTCTGTCCGCCGTTCGTAACCAGCCCGCAACGCTGTCAGTGCCCTCCGTACCTGTCCACAACTTCTGTCCCGCCCGTTGTACCAGCCCACAAACGCTGTCAGTCCCTCCGTACCTTGTCACACTTCTGTCCCGCCGTTCGTACCAGCCCGCATCGCTGTCCAGCTGCCCCTCCGTACCTGTCCACACCTCTGTCCCGCCGTTCGTACCAGCCCCGCAACGCTTGTCAAGTGCCCCCTTACCTGTCCACACTTCTGTCCCGCGTTCGTACCAGCCGCAACGCTGTCAGTGCCCTCCGTACCTGTCCACACTTCTGTCCCGCCGTTCGTACCAGCCCGTAACGCTGTCAGTGCCCTCCGTACCTGTCCACACTTCTGCCCCGCCGTTCGTACCAGCCCGTAACGCTGTCAGTGCCCTCCGTACCAGCCCGCACCTCTGTCCCGCCCTCCGTACCAGTCGACTGGACTGCCACCTGCCGCTGGCAGGCTACGGACTACGATTTGGTAACAGAGCCGCCGATACTGGATCTGAAGGGTAACGAGATCGGCACACTGCCACTGCCAGTCTGGACACGTTCAGACTTTGGAAGAGGCTGAAAGTCGCCCGCTCGGAAAGGACGAAATGGTGCGGAGAAAATGCAGACTTTAATCTACTGAGTGGAGTGGACTCCCAAAGTAAAGAGACGGCTGCCGCCTGGATTCAGCAGCAGACGTCACACTGTGGTAAACAACGTCATCTTTTCCCACACAGCCCGGGCAGGCAGTGGCAGGTGCCCTCCCGAGGCTTCTTCAGTCGAAATAATACAGCGAAGTGTGTTTCCAGCAACAGCCCAGTAGGGCAGCGGCAGAATGATACCACTGCTGCATAATAGTCCTGGGTACATCACTACATATAATTCGATATCATCCAAATGGGAGGAAAGCGGCAGAGAGCCGAGCATTATAAGGCATAAGTGCGAAAACACAAGATAACAATAAACACTAGAGATGATTTAGCAATAAGCATGAAGTTGCCGCAATCAATCTGGTTACGGGTCGCATACAAAACAGACACCATTTCGGGTTTTCATTTTTTACGAAACTAACAGTACAGAAGCTAACGTGGACGAATGGCCTATCATTCTGTCTTTTTTTCACCATAATTCCCTTGTATTCCACCCTTCTGCGATAAATATACACCTACAGTGGGTGTAAGTGAAGTGACAAACTCGTCATTCCTGACCACCCCGGCCATACCACCAGGTGGCGCCACCTTCCCAGCCCCTTCCCTCTGCCCCGCCGGTCCACCACGTCTACCGCCGCCGCTGCTGTGGGTCCGACGCATCCGCCGGCCTACCCAGCACTCCTCGAGCCGCCCCATTCCTACAAGGCCACGCACCGGCCGTAAATCCAGCGCTGGACGGCCGGGCGGGCCCGCCGCCGGCGCACAAAAACAGCGCTGGGGAGGAGGAGGCTGCCAGTGTGCTGCCAGTGAACTGCCAGCCAGCGCCAGCCGCGCCGCCGCCGCACGGCGCCGCACCGCGCACAAAAACCGCCACATGCCGGCCCGGACAAATAGCTGTGCCGAGAGCGACGCGCCGCCCCACCGCCGCCGCACCGCCGCAACGACCACACACTGCCACGGAATGAACTCGACTCAACCAGAGCTGTGAAGCACTGGCGGCGCTCAATGCCGGCTAGAACAGGCTCAACAGCGTCCCCCGGGTCATCTGTCGTCGCGGAGTGCCGGGCGGGTCGTCCCGGGGCATTACCGGCGAGTTACGACAGCGCCGACACGCCCCTGCCGCATTACGACGCCACGCCGCCGCCTTACGACAGTACGCCACCGCCACCGCGCCGCCGTTCGGGGGATCGGCGGCAGTCGTAGCGCGTGCCGAGCGAGCGCGGCGAATGTGGCGCACGCGCCACCGCTGATCGGCAGACGCGGGGAGGACAGGACGGTGGCGGGGTCGGTGACCCAGCCAGCGGGAAGCCATGTTCCCCGTCCACTGGGAACGATGACGTGGGAGTGGGCGGCGGCGGCGGCGGCGGTGCTGGAGAAGGCTTTGAGTTCGCTCAGTTCCGGTGGCTGACCACGCATCCTAGGTTCCACGCACATCGCGCTGACGCATAATGTCGAACAAATCACAATGGAATTCCCCATGGGGACGCGCTGTGATGGACAGAAAGGATGCGTCACGTCAGCCCGCTCTACAATCCGGCGCAATCCGTGGATCACTGGACCAGGGCTCTTGAGAACGTCCGGCAATGGCGGCGGGGAGAGCGGCAATGGCGGGGGCGGGGGCGGGGTGACGGACAGGAGCAGCCTGGTGATCGCCGCCGCCACCGTCACCTGCCGCGGCCTCCACCGCCGGGGGGCGTGTTAAACAGGCCGGCGCCGCTCAATTAGTGGGTCCCGGCCGTCCCGACTCGCCTGTGAGCGGCCCGACCGACACAAACACGCGGGGATGGGCCGCCGCCGCCGCCGCCGCCGCCGCCGCCGCCGCCGCCGCCGCCGCCGCCGCACCACCGCACCACGCCGCCGCCGCCGCTCCGACCCGCTCCGACCCGGACCCGGTGGATGGTAGGGCTAGGCAGCCACGCGGTGAGGAATTCAGTGACGCTTCCAACTACACAGTGCCCGACGGACCAGCGACTGAGGATCTCCCTCCAACCGTCTCCATTGTGAATTGAGATGTATCAGGAGACAGGGCGAGGTCAGGTCAGACCCCAGGCAACTCGTGCCACAACTCGGACCAGAGGCGGTGAGCAGCGATGCCAGCTTAAGCCCGGTTCCCACTGCCACAAAAAGCAGGTACAAAATTCGCCGAGAAAAGTAGTATACAAAGTACGTCCCGAAATGGTTCCGTATCTTCCGTTTCTGGTCGGTGGGATGTGAACCGGGTTTCATCGGCGAAAGTTTCCGCCGATGGGTGATATCTTTCGCCATCGGCGATTTCGAAGTATTATAATTAATTGCATTACGTGTCTGACAAACGACGAATGACGTTGCTCGTTTCAAACAGGCCGGTCGCAAGCTTATAATCTATCTACTGTGGTCTATTCGTGTGGTCTAAAATGCCAAAACGAAGAGCACCATGGGATTACTACTGACTCATTCGTGTGGAATTCCGCATCTCTGCCCAATGCCCATACAACACCCCCGGCATTTTTTATCGGTGCTGATCCCCACTTTTCTAGCAGCTGGCCTCAGCGATAAGCCTTCTGTCTCACGCGAGGAACGCCATACAAACCCGGCACCTTTGTCACAGGTGGACGATTAAAATTAACCGCCGGTTATCAGAACCAGCGATTGACTTACATGGCCCGTTAAACGCCGGTTGAGGGTGAGAGGGACGGCCAGCAAAAACGGGCGTCCAGAGAACGCCCTAACGCCATTTAACCACCGGCGGCGGCGGCTCCACAGACCGACATACAGCCGAGCCAGGACCGACCGCACGAGGTCCGACGACGCACCTCAAACACGTCCTCACAAGGTCTCCCAGCAGCCGTACGGCCGTCCCGACTATGCACCAGACCATTCATGATGAGTGCCACCTGGCGTCACCTGCCGGCTGGGTACCATCTGCCGGCCCTCTCCTCTCCCGCTGACGCTTCATCTCCGTGAGAAGCGCCGGCGGCGAGGTGACGGGCCAGTGGCGCTGTAACCCACCAGAGTCCCGCTGTAGCCCACCACAGAGCCTCCCTGGGAAAACAGCCGCCTTTCAGCAGCCGCCACCGGACGGGAGAACCCTCCGGACCGGATAACCCACCGCAGACCAAACAATGAGACGAGCGAGCTCTGTGTAAACGGTGGACGAATGGCAGCGACAGGAATGGGCGGACGTTAGGCACGTCGTGGTGACCTCATCCAGTTAACAACCGCCACAGTCGCCACAGTCGCCATCTCCACAGACCACAACCACAGCCACAGCCACAGCCACAGCCACAGCCACAGCCACAAGCCACAGGCCCACAGCCCACAGCCACCGCCACCCCGCACCCACCGACCACGCTGCCACTGCTCCACCGTCACCGCCACCGCCCACAGCCACTGCCACTGCCACTGCCACTGCACTCCACAGCCACAGCCAACAGCCACAGCCACGGCCACGGCCACGGCCACGGCCACCGCCACCGCCACCCCACCCGGTTTCATTCCACCGCCACCCTGTCACCCCACCGCACCGCTGCACCGCTCCACCGCGCCACACCAGCCGTCTATTGAAGCTTCACTTCCTGGAGAGTCTGTCGCCAGCTGCAGAGGCGCCTGCTGGACTCGGTAATAAATGACTCCACGCCGCCTGCACAACACGTCAGTGCGGCGCCGCAGTGAAGCCGTGTTATCTCACTGCGGCACACTTCAATCCGCCGGGGAGCAGGCGCCGGGTGCACCGCTCCGGGCGTAATCCCAGATCCACGCCTGGCGTCAGATGAAGCCGATTCTGCCGCCCATCGGTCCTCGAACCTCTGTCGGGCCGGCCCATTCATATCTCGCTGGTCATCACACTTGAGCGGCCTAGGCGAAGTGAACCGCGCCGGGCGCCGCCTCCTCTGCTTGTCACCACGTCCAGTGACGCATAGCCTGGCGACCGCGGCGGCGGCGGAGAAAAATCACTGGGCGCATCGGACAAAAAGGCACCGCCGCGCCGCCGCGCCGCTGCGCCGCCATGAGCGCCCGTCCGTCCGTCCCTCCCCTCCGCTTCTCCGCGCCCCGCCAACGGCCGCCGATTCAAAACTAATTGGGTGCCGGTGACGTCATCGCCTGCAGGTGTGGCACCGGGGGCTGGGTGAGGGGGCTGGGGGAGGGGGCGGGGCTCGGCGTTCTGTGGGCTCGACCGACGCGGCGGTACACCATGAGAGAGCGGGCCAGGTTTGGCCAGGAATCGCGCCGCCATCCGGCCGGTCGCTGCCGCCCCGCACCGCAGACATACACGCATACGGGTTCGCCGGCACGCCGACCCGTCACCTGTGACACTACCGGCGCAGGCGGCGGCGATAGTGGCGCAGGCAGGTGGCGATAGCGGCGCAGCGATGGCGATAGCGGCGCAGCGGTGGCGATAGTGGCACAGCGATGGCGATAGCGGCGCAGCGGTGGCGATAGTGACGCGGCTATGGTGATAGCGGCGGCAGCGATAGAGACGAGGAGGGCTTCCGAAAGCGGCCTGAGTGCCAGCACGAACCCGACCTAGATCAGCGGTGATAACCAGGACCTCACCGTCTCGGCGGTCTTTGTCACGCTCCGCCGAACACGTCGGGAGCGACGCGACCGTGACAGTTGGGCGGACAGTCACGCCCTTCTCGAATCTCGAGAGAAGGGAGAGGCGGAGAGAGGTGGTGAGGAGGAGAGGGAGGGGTGAGGAGGACGGACGGCCGGTAGCGTCGGCAGCAGGTCCCTCGTCCTCCCCAGCGCCCTCTCACACACCACCCGCCCCCCGCGCTTTTTGTGCCCGGTCGGAATGAGATCGGCCGCCAGGCTGTCGAGTGCCGGGGTGCTCCAGTTACTTCAGTTACGTCCGGGTCCTTCATCGGCCCGACTTAGAGCAGCGAGAGGGCCGACGGAGAGCAGAGAGAGAGAGCAGCGACTGCGCGGGGAACGGAGGCCGGATGAGTCAGTTAACGACGATGAGCCGTCCGTGACGCGACCTCGTTGGGCGGAGTGAGCAGGCTGAAGTGAGCGGTAGTCGCCCGAGCGGGTCAAGTGAGCAGTGGCAGCCGAAGCGGGGTGTTTGGGGCGACGCGTCGTCCGCCCAGCCGCGCAGCAGGGGCGCGAGAAGGGAGATGAAGTGGAGATGGAGACTCGGGAGGGCGGGAGAGATGTTGTACAGGGAGGTGGGGCGGTCCACCCGTTGGACCAGCGGGACGCTGGACTGCAGGTAGCAGCGTCACAGCCCTATCTAGCAGGGCCGGAGAGAGCGGGGAAATGCCGGCTCTGGCGGCGGTCTGTGATCTCAGCCTGTGACGCAGGCTCGAGCTCTGGCTCAGAACGGTGTCTGAGACGAGGCAGCTACTTCAGGTCGTCGTCTGACGTTCTACTGCAGATCGTTGTCTAACAAGACCGACAAAAGGGGAGGAGGCAGCTGCCGGGATGCCACTGACCGCAAACGTGCTACTCTAGAAAATGACAGCAGTTCGTACAAGACTGCTGACCGCAAAGCGGATGCAGGTCTGTGCCGAAAGCAGGACAAGTGCTCGTTTGTAATCAGCCGAGCGTTAGTGCTGGTTGAAGCTTTGAAGCAGCCCGCGACGTCGGAGTCGCTGGTGGGCTGAATCGTCCGACTTCGTTACGACCGAGGGTTACGACACTGCAACAGTAATTCCATTAATCAAACACCACCCAATCACCGCGAATCGGTCACCGTCACAGCGCGATAACGTCACCACAGAACAATACTTGTTACGACCCGACCCCGCCTGGCCGCGCGGCGTCTGATCGTGGCGCTGACCCGTGTTTTTCCCCGTCACCCCATCGCAGCAGGTCCTCTGTCACGGACGGTCAGCCAGCCGCACGGAACGACAACCGCGGCAGCTGACCCCGCGCCATTTCCGCCACCAAGGTCGTCAATCTGGCGCACCAGAGGCGACCGAGCGCGACCGGCGGCGGCAGCAACGCGGCGGGCGGCGGCGGTGGCGGCGGGCGGCGGCGGCGGCGGCGGCGGCGGCGGCGGCGGCGGCGCGGTCCATCGCCACGCCCTGACCAGCGAGTATAAACACCAGAGCCGTGTCAGCGGGGCGGCGGCCGGTCAGCAGAGCTGAGCCTGCTGATCTAGCCAGTTAGCCCTCCACCCAGTCACGATCTGCAGACTCGCAGAGAGCCGAGCCGACACAACAAACAGGCGGTGAGGCCCGTCTGACCGGCCGGGATAACCCCAGTACGGCGGAGGGTGACGTGTCACACACTGTGTCTGAGCGCCACCCCTCAGACAGATCACCTACCGTCACAGGACACGGTGGCCGTACCGTGCCAATCCGACCCGCTGGACACTCAGAATTCATAGAGACCAGTGGAGGACAGTGGCCCGCCTGGGAGCCGTCAGCCGCCACCCTCGCCCGTCCAGTGTTTGGCGCAGAGCGCGGAGCACCGGCGGACGACAGGCACGCCGATCAGTCAGGACCGGTTACCGGCGTGCAGCCGGTCACGTGACCGCGTGCCGCCGACGAGCGACCACGTGGTAGACGCCGGATGCCGGCCAATGTCACGCTCCTCACGTGCCCCGGCAGGTTGTGGCGCCGCGACGCGCCGCGCCGGGCCGGGCCGGTCGGCTCGAGGGTGTGCCTCCGTCGGGAGCACTCAGCTAGCGGCGATACGGTCGTCTTCGAAGGAGAGAGAGAAAAAACACCTTGACCTAAGTGGGGTGATGACCTCAAGGGGGCTTGAAGTCCTGACTTAAAAAACGATGACCTTAGAGCGATGACCTTAGGTGACCGCACCCGATGTCCTGATCTCAGAGGGATGACCTAAGGTCACCGGTGACCGCGTCCGATGTCCTGATCTCAGATGGATGGCCTAAGGTTACCGGTGACCGCGCCTGACATCCGGTGACAGAGAGCCTTTAGGCTCGCCACAGACACTGCACAGGTGCCGCGAGGCAGCGGTCGGCCGCGGCAGTGCCGGTGCAGCTGCTGCCAATTTGCCGTCGGCACGCAGTCGCTGCGGCCGGCCTCCTTGCACAATTAGCCGCTTCAGTTGTCTGCAGGATTGCGGGCGGCGGCGGCGGCGGCGGCGGTGAGGCCCGCAGACAGCCGTGAGAGAGCTCCGACTTCACGCTCGGCCGCGGCGCCACGCCAATGGGAGCGTGTCTCATGGTTCGGGCGAAATGTGTTGGGACAGCGACAGGTGTGCGCAGATTCCATGAAAAGCTGACATTGAGGTTCCAGAGTTTCAAACTGCTTGTAACAAAGCGGAAATCGAACTGTTTGTAACAAGGCGGAAGGCGAGGTTTGCCAGCCAGGGGCGCCGGAACCTTCCAAAAGTTGTGGGGGGGAGGGGGCAGAGGAATTCTGAAGTCGATCATTTCCATGCAACGCCATAGGCGTAATGTTAAAATCTGAACATGTTGGGGGCAGCTGCCCCCTGCCCCGGTTCCTGCGGCCTTGCATACAACAGTGTCAGATTTGACCATGTGAGAGTGGATGCGATATGGCAACATATGTGGAGAGCAGCGTCAGCGAAGTGGGATGGGGAGCGTAATTGTATTAACCCTACACAGCAGATGCGCACCACGGCCGGTTACGACCCCTTCCCTATCGATCGGCAGCACCGCCATCAGCCAGGCGGGTGATAGGCTTATTACCATCACCACGTGGTTCCCTGGGTAACCCACACCGCGTGCGTTATCAATAGGCGTCCACCCCACAGCGGACGAAGGCAGGGAGGAGGGGCGAGCGCAGTCCTGTGTGACACCCAACCCGCCCGACCGAGGCCGCTGGGGTAGACCGAGGGACCGAGAGACGGATGGCTTCTCGGGGTGAACGGACGCGACGTGGACCACGCGACCGCAGTATACCCAGTACCCATACAGACCAGAGGCCGTTCTTATAAAAAATCGAGCCGCTGGCTCGATTTATTTTTATTTTATGTGCTCATAACTCGGAGCAGGAGATGTTAAGCGTCGAAACAGTGCCTCAGATTTGTAGCAGTAAAGCCAAATACAATGTTGGTATCCTACATTGTGCCCAAACATAGCAAATATCCAGTCCTGAAGCCATTGTTAAAAAAATCGAGCCGGTTGCTCGATTTTTTATAAGAACGAACGGCCTCAGGAGCCGTCCAACTCAATTCCCACGCGAGCCAAGAGCTGTCGAGCCCACTCACACCCAGACCAGTGGCTCGCCATGAGTCCGTTGACTGGCCACCGGGAAACACTCCCGACTCCCGAGCGTCGGACATCAAGACATCCGCGAGTTATGTACCATCGCCCACCCCGCCTGTTGTTAACGTTACGCACACGAGTGGAGGCCCCGAATCACCCGGGACGATGTCGTGTCGCCCGCCAGATGTTACGATAGCTGATCCACATGCACCGTCTGCCCATCATCTAACAATAATGAGCCGGTAACGACTACAGCTGCTGTCCGGAGGAGCCAGGAGCGCTGCTACCGCCGACGGCACGTGCGCCGGAAGTGCCCAGCCCCGCCGGAAGTCACCCACTTCCTGTGCCGCAACTCCGTCGACGGGCTAATGTCGGTCGGGTGTCCGGGAACAGAGTGAAGGGGAGAGGAAGGGGGACAGGGTGGGTGGAGAGGAGGGGCGGAGGTGTAACTGTGCAGAGACACCGTCAGCCGGCCGGTATCGGTTTGTTTTGACTGGAGACTGACTCACTGCCAGGGGTGGGTCCGGTGTCGGTTACAACGTGACGTGTCGAGGACGATTTGGGTGTCACGGACGCCATGCAGCACTGCGTTAGCTACGAAGAACGTTCAGAATGCCATGGCAGAATCTAGTGGGACCTATGTAGTAGGTCCCTAATGAACGTGTTTTTCTACTGCCAGCTTTGGCCGGCTTTCAAAAGCTATTCCTGTTACGAGGTCATACTTTAAACACACTTGCCGGTATTTTAGAGCAGTTCCATCTCTACACGCCAAACGAGGATTAACTTGGCGGTGCCCTGCTAAGATAAGTAAGAAACCTCAGAGGGATACCGAGCTCCAAAACAAGCAGAACTACCACTCTATCATCATCTGTCACCACCAAGCGATCCAGCATTGGGGCCGAGTACCTCTGAGCTCACTTCTGGCCCACAGCTGACCCTACATGACCCCACGCCACCCCATATGACCTCCGACCTGCGGTCAGACCAAACGTATCCTCAGGTGACCTCTCCGTGACCCCAGTCACTCCGACCGCCGTCAAACCAACCCTGTGTGTTAGTCATAAAGCCATCGCCACTGACGAATGTTGCGAGGCCCCAGCCGTGTATGCAGGCCATACCGGGAAGGCAGTGGTTCGAGCTGGGCTGGGAAAGGGCGCTGACCTGGGCTAGGGAGTGGCAAGTGACGGGAGGCGCCCACCATACGAGCGGGAGACTTGTCGGCGCGCAGGCAGCGGCGGTTGCGGTTCGTGACTTTTGTTTATGAAATAAGTTCCGAGCAGTAAAGTCATGCGACTGTCTGACCGGTCTAGTGGTATATTCGATTTAAAACTAATTAACAATTAGCATAAGAGAGCGATCATTCAAGTTGCTATCCCCAGGGGATCACAAAGAACATCCACACACGCACTAATACCAGGAACGTCCGGCCACCGGACACGCACCACGCCGAGGAACGTCCGGTACAACGCTGGGAGTTGTCTCCCCGATCAGCGCCGAGACACCCCGCTGACACCCCGAGTCGTTGAGGGTCCCCGGCCCGGCTCAGAGCAGTCTGTCAGAACAGAGCGCTGCTCAGCCAACAATTAACTGGTGCACTGATCGGGCACAATGGGATTAAACCATTGTGCCCGATCAGTGCCCAAGTTAATTGTTGGCTGGGTGCCGTTCTATGCCCGGCTCGGAGCAGCAGTTTGTCAGGACAGCGCGCTGCCGGTCTCAGGGCCACGCCAGTCGACATACCTGTGGCCGGAGCACACGTCCAGTCATGTCCGCACGGCAGACGCAGACTGGACACGCCTGAAGATAAATCACCGTCAGCAAACGGCGCTCAGACAGCGGCCGACAGTCGCGGCAAACGGCGCTCAGACAGCGGCCGACAGTCGCGCAAACGGCGCTTCAGAAGCGGCCGACAGTTCGCGGGCAACGGCGCTCAGACAGCGGCCGACAGTCGCGGCAAACGGCGATCAGACGCGGCCGACAAGTCGCGGCAAACGGCGCTCAGACAAGCGGCCGACAGTCGCGGCAAACGGCCGCTCAGACAGTAAGAGCGACAGTCGCGGCAACGGCGCTCAGACAGCGGCGACAGTCGCGGCAAAGGCGCTCAGACATGGCGCGACAGCGCGGCAAACGGCGCCTCAGACGCGGCCGACAGTCCGCGGCAAAACGGCTGCTCAGAGACGGCGGCCGACAGTAGCGCGAAACGGCGCTCCAGACAGCGGCCGACGTCGCCGCAAAACGGCGCTCAGACAGCGCCGACAGTCGCGGCAAACGGCGTAGACAGCCGGCCGACAGTCAGCGGCAAACGGCGCTTCAGACGCGGCGACAGTTCCGCGGCAAACGGCGCTCAGACAGCGCCGACAGTCGCGCAAACGGCGCTCAGACAGCGGCCGACAGTCGCGGCAAACGGCGCTCAGACACAACAGACGACAGTCGCTGCAAACGGCGCTCAGACAGCGGCCGACAGTCGCGAAAAGCCCAGAGGACATTCGCTACCTTTACGCAGAGGCGGAATTTCACAGAACTGAGCGACCGGGTGTGGCTACAGACACGACTGGGTTATGTGCAGCTAGCTGCCTTAATGGTTTAGAAAACCACTTCATACCTACTCGACACTAATTCTAGTCACGCTTTACGCAAGGCATACCTGCTTTGCACCAGCGCTAAGCCGCGGATACTTAGAATGCAGGCCTCTTCGCCACTCACCGCGCTTTAGCTGTAGCAGGGCGGGACCCAACACCGGACAGCGGCGGACCCTTTGAACACCGTCCGTGGGGCGCACTGGCCTGCCGATGGCCGTCACTTCTCCTCCCCCTTCCTACTCCCCACGGCCTTAATCCGCGCGGGTCGTGCTGCGTGCCGATTTGAAGCAGCAGCTGCTGCGGCGGCAGGGCGGGGCGGGTGCCGGGCTCCTGAGCTGATACGGCCGGGCTCCTGAGCTGCTGCGGCCGGCCGCGCTACTCCGGGCCGCCGGATGACCACAATGCCTCGTCAGCGCGCAGCGCCAGCCCCTACATTGTGCTGTCCAGATGAAAGGCGGCACCGGCGGCCGGCGAGAGCGGCGAGCCAGATAGACGCCGTGGACACTGGATAGGGTGGACATAATAGAAAGTAGCGGAACGTTTCCGGAGTATATTAATATATGCTATGCAAAAATAACCCATACGAATTGTTACTTGTAAAAAGTTTCCAAATCCGTAAGTCCGAGGAATTTCGATAACCAAAACCCTCCATGCACTGATATTCATAGCATGAGTTTAAAAGTCCCCGCAGTTGAGCAGCAAGCTTTCTTCCATTTTGTCCACGCCTGGCATCGGACGCCGGCGAGATAAGCCAGTTCTCCGAGAGACTGCAGGGCCGGCACAGGAGGCTAACACACACCGCCCGGCCGACCGGCGTGGAGGGGCCGGACGAGAGGGTACTGACGGGAGAAGAGGTGACTGCAGCGTGGAACAGACGGGAGAAGGGGTGGCTGCAGCGTGATTAACTGCATCTCATCGCGCTCTCGGACTGCAGGACGGGCTGCAGCGGACTCTCCTGTCACTAACTACCCGCTGCATAGGGCTAGCCGATTCAATGACGAGGTGGTTACCGATCAATTTCACTTGACGTGTTTTAATTTGGTGCCGCAGCGCAATGCGTGCATCCATTCGGGTAGTGCAAGTCTTCTAAAAGTATGTTCGTGGAATTGTCGCTCACGAATCGCTTGTGAGCCTATATGATGCGATGCTTTGGCGTCGACACATACAAACTATCCGACTTCTTCTCATCAAAGGACCGACGTAATATTATCTGAATTGAATAAACACTGAAAAACGATTGTCTGAAGTTCGGAGTATCGGTGTAAGACGATGCAAATACAAGCATTCAAAATAGCAACGCTGGCAGTAAACAATACACGGAAAGAATGTGTTTTTGACGCGCTAGCCCATGTTTTTACACCGAGCAAGTAATCGTATTACCATAACGCTGTCGCATTCAGGCGCCTGCACATTTGTGCAGGAGACCGTGAGCCTAACGTGTGACATTACAATGGGATTATCTGAGCTGGAATGTTTGTTTGTTTGTTTATTGGGGTTTTCGGGCGCGCCGACAACTGAGGTCAATTTGCGCCCATGAGCTGGAATGTGCCAGTTCACGCCTGTTATAGCTGCTCGCCTGAGTCAATAGTACTGTTTACATCATAGCATCCGGCATCTAATGAGACGGTACCTACATCTTTGACGAGCAATCCTGTCAGCTCACGTTAACGCACGAAAACGTATCTAAGTTTTCCCGGTGCAAATAGGACGCTAGCTTCACTACATGCATGAGTGCAAGACGCAAGTCAACATAAAACTGCACTTTGTCGGCAGTCACGTCAGCTTACAACGCAGTGCAGACCAACATGTTATACAAACACAGTACCAGAAACAGATTTTCCTGCAGGTGCATTAAGGCTAACATCAAACTGAACGCAATTGATGCGACAGAAACAATTGACACAGACTGGTAACTGACTGCCTTTTAGCACAACAGCGACAGCCCGACCCACGCAACAATTGGCAGCGTCGATCCACTTACGAACCGTTGTTATTGTGCCGCCTCACCCAGATTCCGATCTGCGTCCC